>SJYC01001609.1:0-22595 GCA_006408675.1 Madoqua kirkii | reverse complement strand
TCAATTATTATTATTGATATATTACATGAAATATTTAATATATGAAATATATGTTCATATCTTATATTTTGAGATATTATTGGAAAAAATTGAATAAACTTTTTGGCTAACCCAATGGTTCTCATTCCCGAGCAAATTGGAGGACTAAATGGGAAATCGACTTCTCAGCCCTCTTGCAGTTAGTTGAGACCATGTGACTAGTTCTAGCCAGTGAAATGTGAACAGGGGGAACAGCACCACTTTCAGGCCAAAGTATTTACAAGTCAGGGCGCCATCTCCATGGTCTCTCTTCCCCAGCTAGGGTGACTCTGAATTCACATACAGAGACGACAATGTCACAAGATGGAGAGAACCTGGATTCCTGATCAGAAGATGGGTCTATAGACTTGTATCAAGATTATTCGCAAGAAATAAACTTTTACTGTCTCATATCACTGAGATCTGGAGTTTCTTCATTCCTACAGATAGTTAGACTTCTGTTAACTGACTTATCCAAAATTATAAAATAGAATAAGTGAATTCATTGTTCTACTTTGATTTTTATAATGACAACACACATGATTTCTCTATAAAAACTCTTTCTTCCCTCTCTCAAGTTTTACATGTTTCCTAGAAACCTGATGGGCCTTCCCTGGTGGCTCAGCTGGTAAAGAATCTGCCCGCAATGCAGGAGACCTGGGTTCGATCCCTGGGTTGGGAAGATCACCTAGAGAAGGGAAAGCCTACCGACTCCAGTATTCTGGCCTGGAGAATTCCATGGACTGAATAGTCCATGAGGTTGCAATGAGTCGGACATGAGTGAGTGACTTTCACTTTCACTTTAGAAACCTGACAGGTGTTAATACTACCCTGATTTCAACTCGACTACTTGCTTATTAGCTGTGTGACATTTGGCACATTCATAAGCTCTCTGGATCTGTTTTTTTCATCTGTAAAGTGGGAAAAAATAATACCTTCCTTGCAGAATTGTGGTATAGTAAATATTAAATAAAATGTGTAAGCCACAATGCCTGGCACACAGTAGTACTCAACAAATAGCAACTATTGTCATGTCTCTTCACAGATATATAGTAACCTTCTAGAGCACAGAAACCAAGGCACACCCCCTTGTCTATACTCTCACATTTAGCAAAACGCCTAACACCCAGTATAAACAAATATTTACCAAATGTTACTACAAAGAGGATATAGAACAAAATATAAATCAAATTAGCTAAATAAATTCATTAAAGAACTTTTTAATGCTACTGGCTTGAAGTGAACCAAATTGCTCCCTTCCTTGGTATCAGTACACACACACACACACACACACACTCACTCACACACATACACATACATATACAGAGAAGAAGTCATCTGTAATAGCAAATGAAACTTGCTAATTCAACAAGTAGCAGGGATTTTAATAGTTTGCCTAAAGGAAGTACTAGGTTTTAGACAAAATTTCCTTAGTGAAATCACCTAATAACTTGTTGACAATGCCATGGTTGAAGATCACGATAGATCATTTCAACTAATTTACATCACATTGAAATACCTTACGCAATGTAAACACTGATTTCCAAGACTAGGAGAGCACCTAAACTAAATTCAATGGAAATAATTTTCACATTTAGTTTCTGGTAAGTTGCTTTCTCATTCACTTCAAAATAAAACCCCGAACACAATAGCTTCCTTTCATAAGCCTCTTTATCTACAACACAAGCACAACTGATAACACATCCCCCAAATAGGGTGACGGTTCCGTTGACATTGGACCACATCCATGGACTCTTCTGTGACTAATGGAATATTTCTGCACCGCGTGAGAAAAACATTAGTAGCAACCCTTTAGTGAAAAAGTATGCCCCTCACATTCCTTTGTGGAGTGATTTGCTTTTCCCTACAGAAGCACCCCTCACTGCTTGAGGGCAAACCAAATATTCAACAAAACCAAAACCCTACCAGAATCCTTGCTCAGTTTGAAAAAAAAGAAGAAGGGGGACCTCCTTGGTAGCCCAGCGGTTAAGAATCCACCTGCCAATGCAGGGGACACAGGTCAATCCCTGGTCTGGGAAGATGCCACAGCCCTCGGAGCAACTAAGTCCGTGCAGCACAGCTTCCAAGCCTGCTGCAGCTGCTGAAGCCTGCGCGCCTCGAGCCCGTGTTCCGCAACAAGAGAAGCTACTGCAGTGAGAAGCCCACGCACCACAGCCAGGAGTGGCCCCCGCTCGCGCCAGTAATAAAGGAAAAAAAGGAGAGGGCAGCGGGGAGAAGAAGCTTGTGGATGATTTTAAGCCACACAGAAAGCCAAAGGAGCAACCCTGAAGATAACATTGTCACTATAAGGACACTGACTGCCTGATGTAAAGCTACCAGAACCCCCAAAATAGGGAACCCTGATGAGCACAGCGAATTTATCCCGTCTCGCTCTGCTGTTTCCCCAACTTCATAGAAAGCAGCAGACATTCAAGAATGACGAGTCAGGAAAGGAAAGGCTGCTAGCGTGACTTGTCTACTGTGAGTCCCTACCAGTGCTGAAGAGAGCTGGTCCCTTTTGTCCCTCTTACTGTCATATGAAAGATGCTGCTGCTATGTCGCTTCAGTCGTGTCCGACTCTGTGCGACCCCATAAACGGCAGCCCACCAGGCTCCCCCGTCCCTGGGATTCTCCAGGCAAGAACACTGGAGTGGGTTGCCATTTCCTTCTCCAGTGCATGGAAGTGAAAAGCAAAAGTGAAGTCGCTCAGTCATGTCCGACTCTTAGTGACACCATGGACTGCAGCCCACCAGGCTCCTCCGTCCATGGGATTTTCCAGGCAAGAGTACTGGATATGAAAGATGAGAAACTGCTAATGACATAGATAAAGAACACTCAGATTAAAAAACGAACGCATCTGGGTAAGGCACTATGCTCAGCAATGGAACTCCTGGGAACCAGAAGGCCCCACGTTGTCTCTGAGTATAGAGGTAAGGGCCAAGGCCGTCAGCCCTGGAGACCAACAGCTTGTGGCAAGTCCCATCTCTGCCACTTACTGTGGTATGTTCACAGCTGTCCTTATGCATCTCACTTGGAAATAGAGATGACAATAATAGTACTACCTCGTGGGAGTTTTGGGAGGATTAAATGAGTCCATATTACATAGAAAGATGCCCAGCACAGAGTAAGTGCTCATCAAATGCTTATTATTTTAAAATATTATTATTTAAGGTTGGCATTTCAGCCTCACGTGGCTGAAGTCTGTCCTATTGGCAAGTAAATGGGCAGCAGGCTGCAAGTATTTGGTATGCTGCCATCACACTCTTCTTTAAGAAAGAAAAAAACCACAGGTTCTCTCCTTCTGCTGTTGTCTATAATTGGCCAAGGTGGACTGCAAAATGAGATGTCAGTGACCAGTGACTCAAATGCAGTCACTGCTCCAAAATGTGGAAGAAGCTGACACAAACTAAAAAAAGAAAAAAGCATGACATATGCCAAATCAAAAACTGGAGTGATAACTCACAATTATATTAGCAATTGATGTTCTACAAAGATCTCAAGGCAACTAAATGAAGAGAATACTGCCTTTTTAACAAGTGGTCTGGAACACTAGATGTCATCATAAAAAAAAAAAAAATGGGACAACACTTCTCTAGTATCCAATATGAAAATTATCTCAGAGTGGATCATAAACCTACACTCAAGAGGTAAAAACTATTAAATTTTTAGGAAAAAAAAAAAACAGAAAATATTTGTGACATTAGGTTAGGCCAAGATTTCTTAAAACAAATATATCGAAAGCATAAACTCTAAGAGAAAATACTGATCAATTGGACTTTATCAAGATTAAATATTATAGCTGTTTGAATAGTTAAATAAAGCAGCCATCAAGCTGCAAAACATAACTGGTCAAGGGTTACACGATTTAAGAAACTCTTACAACTTAATGAAAGAAAGACCAACAGCCCAGTCTAAAAATTGGGTGAATTATTTGAAACAGACATTTCACAAAAAGAGTTATAGGAGTGGTCAAATAAACTCGCAGAATAATATTCAGTATCACTAGACATCAGAGAAATGCAGGTTTAAACCATAATGAGACAACATCACATATACACTAAAGTAAAGCTAAAAAGATTGGTGGTATCAAGCTTGGGCAAGGATGTTGAAGAGGGGAATCCACATGCAATGCTGGTGAGAATGAAAATATTACAGCTACCTTGAAACACTTCACATACACTTACCACATGACCCATATAAAGCTACATATACATTTACCAGATGACCCACCAAGTCCAGCCAGTTATGTACAAACAATTATGTACCCAAGAGAGATGAAGACATACGTCCACATTAAAACCTGAATGTCCACAGCAGCATTATTTATAATAGTCAAAAACTAGAAGCAACAAATATCCACCAACTGGTGAATAAATTGTGATATATACTTACCATGGAATACTACTCAGCAATTTAAGAAAAAATTTATTAATATAACCAATAACATAGATGAAACTCAAAAATATTACACTAAATGAAAGAAGACAACATACAAGACTGCATACTCCATCATTACATTTATATGAAATTTTAGGTAAAGCAAAACTATAGTGACTGAAGGCAGGTGAGTGAGTGCCATGAGCAAGTAGGGAGGGGAGGGCTTCAAGTTCAGACTTTTAGGATGAGGAAGCTGTCTGTTGATTCTGATGGTTACACCACTGGATACAATTAACAAAATTTTCAAACTGTGCCCTTAAAACCTGTGAATTTAAAACAAACAAGCAAGCAAAGGTCAACAGCTTCTGCAAATTCTCTGGGCACATGAAAAGACATAGAATCTGTTGCAAGGTGCAAAGTACACATACATAGACACACTTTATTACTGATAATACCAATTCTTCCTTGAGTTTTCATCAGACAAGGTCTCTAAAGAGTTATATTGTTTTAATCTATAAACAATAAATGCTGGAGCGGGTGTGGAGAAAATGGAACCCTCTTTCACTGTCGGTGGGAATATCAAATGATAAACTACTATGGAGAAGCATACGGAAATTCCTTAAACTAGGAATAAAATTAGTTTTATAAAAATAAAACCACAAGACCCAACAATCCCACTACTGGGCATATACACTGAGAAAACCATAATTGAGAAAGACATATGTACCCCAATGTTCACTGCAGCACTATTTACAATAGCTAAGGCATGGAAACAACCTGCGGATGGCCATCAACAGATGAATGGATAGAGAAGCTATGGTACATATGCACAATGGAATATTACATGGCCATAAAAAGAACACATTTGAGTCAGTTTTAATGTGGTAGATAAACCTAGAGCCTATTATACAAAGTGAAATAAGTCAGAAAGAGAAAAAAAATATTGTATATTAACACATATATATGGAATCTAGAGAGATGGTACTGATAAACCTATTTGCAGGGCAGGAATGGAGATGCAGACATAGAGACCAGACTTGTGGACACAGTGGGGGAAGGAGATGGTGGGGCGAATGGAGAGTTGCATGGAAACACGTACACTGCTGCTGCTGCTGCTGAGTTGCTTCAGTCGTGTCGACTCTGTGCAACCCCATAGATGGCAGCCCACCAGGCTCCCTCGTCCCTGGGATTCTCCAGGTAAGAACACTGGAGTGGGTTGCCATTTCCTTCTCCAATGCATGAAAGTGAAAAGTGAAAGTGAAGTCTCTCAGTGGTGTCTGACTCTTAGCGACCCCATGGACTGCAGCCTACCAGGCTCCTCCATCCAAGGGATTTTCCAGGCAAGAGTACTAGAGTGGGGTGCCATTGCCTTCTCCGATATATACACTACCATATGTAAAATAACCAATGGGAATCTGCTGTATGACTCAAGGAGCTCAAACCTGGTGCTCTGTGATGGCCTTGTAGGGTGGGAGGGAGGTTCAAGAGGGAAGGGACCTATGTATCCCCATGGCAGATTCATGCCGCTGCATGGCAGGAAGCAACACAATATTGTAAAGCAATTATCCTTCAATTAAAAATAAATAAGGTTTTAAAGAAGAGTTGCTTTGTTTTTAAAAAATGATGAGCAGGCAACACCTTTGGCTGCCATTTGGAAGGTTACAAACTAGAAAAAGTCAAGGTGAAAACTTTAAAAATTAGGAAACTTCCACACAAACAACTCTGTTCTTCACAAATATGTGATTTAAAACTAAAGCCAATAAAGGAATCTGTCATCTCAGAGTCAGGAAAATGGGAATATTCCTCCACACAACCAACGTTTTAATAAAATCTGTCTATAAAGAAAGAAGCAAACATGTTAAAAACAAAACAAACAAACAAAAAAAAAAACAGGAACTCACAGTTGAATTCACTCATCCCACATAAAAAGCAAATAAAGGGCTTCTCTGGTGGGGCTCAGTGGTAAAGAATCCACCTGCCAATGCTGGAGACAGGAGTTCTATTCCCAGACCAGGAAGATCCCACGTGCTGTGGAATAGCTTAGCCCGGGGGCCACGGGTATTGAGCCTGTGCTGCAGAGCCCATTCGCTGCAACTACTGAAGCCCGGATCCCCTAAAGCCCGTGCTCCAACAAGAGAGGCCGCCGCAATGAGAAGCCGATGCGCGGCAACTAGAGAGAGCCAGCGTGCAGCAATGAAGATCCCGTGCAGCCAAAAAAGGAAGAAATAGTTTTTTTTTTTAAGCCAACAGAGGAAAAAAGTTAGGTATGGGTTCTGGGTTTCGGTTCGGGCTCCTGATGTAAGAGCCAGGGACTCACCTCTGTGTTTCCGTCTTTGAAGCTCTCGCTGTAAGTGCTGTCGGGGGTGCTCCGCTGGTCGTCCTTGAGGTAGGTGCTATGGCCGGCCATGGACGGCACGCCATACTGAGTCTGTTCAAAGATAACCACGCGTTGCTCCTCCCCTTCTCCCCGGGGATAGTGCACAGGTGGGGTCATGAAAACCGGGGTGAAATCTTCAGCCTTCACCACTGTGATTCCTGACACGGGGATGATGGCTGGGCTCTCGGGGACGTTTGTGCTGTACTGCTCCCGCTTGGAATTCTCCAGGTGGTCTTGATTCAGGCAAAGGTTCACCGGAACAGTCTTCAGCACCTGAACTCGGTTTTCTCCTCCGCTCAAATTACTCTGGGCTTCACTTGTGCCAAGACAGTTTCTGTGTATTGAAACCCGCCCCCCAGCAACAGGATAGAATTAGAAAAATCATCATTTCACAACTCCTAGTAACTGATGCAAGCAAGAATCAGTGGATGCTAATGCATTGGGGGGGGGGGATGATGGTGACCTTTACAATAGAATGAAATGGATCTTTCCATCACTAGAAGTAGGAGAAGCACCTCCATGTGCCCCTGGTAACATGCGATCAGCCCCACCTAGAAAATGCTCAACAAGAAACAAATGTTGACTCTAAATCAAACCAAGTTTATATCTAACTTCCAGTTCTTAGGCTATACGGGAGCTGGAAGTATAATTATAAACAACACTGAAAAGAAACAATCACACAAACCAGAATATTGCACATGTTACTGACCTGGTTTCCTCAATAAGTCAGAGGCATGCAAAAAGAAAGAAAGGTGGGAGACTTGTTCTAGGTTAAGAGATTTAAAAGGCATCAACCAAATAGGACGAGCAGATCTTGTTTGGATCCCGATCTAAAAAGCCAAAGAGGTATTAATGAGGCAATGGGATTTTTGAGACAATCAAATATGAACTGAAAGTTAGCTGATGTTAAAGAAGTATTGTTCATTCACTTAGATGTGATAATGATTTTGAGATTATGTAATAAAAAGTACTTATTTCGAGATCCATATCAAATGGATATGGACCTCTAAATATGTCATGTCACAGGTGACATGACATAAAGTAAGCCAGGAACTTATTTTAAATACTATTGCAACAAAAATGTTTTAAAAAAGAAAGAAAAAAAGGGAAAGAAAGAAATGGTGAAGAATAAATAGGTGTAAGAAAAAGTTACCAAGTACTGAATCTGGAGGATGGAATGAGTCTTTGGGGGTTCATTATATCAGTATTTTTTTAATGAATATGTTTGAAAGCTTTCAAAAGAAAAAAATTTAAATAGCCTTTTTTAAAAACACAGGGATTTGGTAGAAACCAATACAATACTGGTTTTGTGATCTTGGTAAATACTGGTAAAGCAATTATCTTTCAATTAAAAATAATTTTTTAAAAATTCATAGTACTTTTAAAAATAGGGGCAGAACAATAGGTTGAAGGAGAAGATTGGGAAGAAGAGTTTTCACTGTTCTGCAGGCTAAACCCTTTGCAGATAAAAATAAGATAATGAGAACTTGTCATTAAAATATTTTCACTAAATTGAGAAAAAGCATGAGCTCATTGATATCCTCAGCACTGAATTACTATCAGGACTTAAGGAAGTGGTATAACTGGGCTTATGTAAGACAAGAGCTCTCAGATCTCACACCTTCTGACTGGTACAAAGGGAAAAAAAGGATTTAGAAAATTAACTCTTACCAGGATAGGATGAACTATTTGCATCTATACTGCAGGATTTTGAGTGAGAGCAGAAGCAAAGAGGAACTTCTTACTAAATGAGCACTGTTGACAGCAAAATGATTTTACTAACAAAGTCCTAGTAGTCAGTAAGGTTTGAGGCCATCCCTTACTTATTTATAGATTATCCTGAATGACAGAAAGAAAATGCATGTTTTGTATGCAGCCCTGTCCCTGGTGTCTGCTTTTTTTAAACCAGCAGGTGCTTTCTCGGGTTTATAGGCATTTTTCATCAGGAGAAATATTTGAACAAAATTGGTTCTTCTAAGAATTGAGCTCTCTGGCTCTTCTCTGTAAAGGAAGTCAACTGGCCTCTGAACTTGCCTAACTCTCAAACAGGGCTTGGTATTTTTAGCTTTGATTTTTCAGATAAAACTTCAAAGGGAAGCTTGGGGAGAAAATGGCTCCTCATGAGCAAAGCCAGCAGAAAAATACCTGGACCTCTCTGAGTCAGTCACAGACCTAAAGAAACCACTCTATAAAGGAATCCTTTAAAGAATAAAATCACAAGTCTGTAAACATTCTGGCTTTCAGTAATAACCTGCTTTCGTGGCCAAATCAATACAATGAATCTGTGTCTAAGGCACAGTGAAAATTAGATATTACGTTTAATCTGAATCCAGTGAGCAGATGATGCCAAAACCCAGACCACCCATTTATATCAGTATTTCCTAAACTTTGTTGTTTAGAACATCACATGGCATGTTAATACATGTTCCTCAAGAAAGGAGTCCATGATAAAATCAATATTTTTTAAAAAGATGCTATTGCCACAACAAGAAGACCACCCTGGTGGGTCACAGCCATGAACACAGTAAAGGCCCCCAGGGGTTCCTCCAAATGTTTAACTGTAACCCAGAATCTCCTAAACTCATTTTATGCAGTACCCTTTGAATAATATGCTGCAAGTTGAGTGTAGAAGGGTTGGTCTATGTTCAGTAGCTACCAAAGCAATTATCTACTTTTTTTACACTTCTGGGCTTTGCACAAGCATGGTCTTACTGACTTGGCCAAAATATTCTAAATTAATCAACTCCTCTACTGTCAAAGTCCATTTCAGTCCCAATTTCTTAAGTCTGTATTTCATGTAAAACACTTGGATTCTAAACAAGAAATACAAGTAACAATATTTTGGGCATTCTTATAAATAAATAAACAAGTGAATAGAGTCATGCCAATACAGCTGAATCTTCATTACCATGAGACAAGGAAATAATAGACTCAGCACTGTCCTATAATGTGTAACAGTGCCTCTCCAGATAGCACTGACTTTAAAAGCTGATGCCAGAGAACTTTGAAAGTCATCCCCCAAAATGGGTGATCTGAACAAAGTTAAGAGCAATTGTGAGATACTGACTTACTTGCAATAGAATTTAAAATTGAACCAAACATTATAACATGCTAGGAATGGTGCATGAAAATATACTCTTAAAAAAACTGGACTCATGTCCTTGAGATTACTTTTCAAAGCGGTGACTTCTGTATACAAACATTTGTAATGATATTATGCCAGCCCATGGGACCTTAATTCATGAGTACACTGCAGACCAAATGATATCCTTCCAAATTACATTTAACCAGAAGTCTACAAAGTCATAATTAGTCTATACAAGGTAATTTGTCTATACCTCACTGCCAGTTTTTTTTTAAGGCACTCTGTATATATCATAAAAACAGCCTTTAAAATACAATGGGCAGCTGTCTGTCTTTAAGGTTGCTCTAAAAGATACTTTCCCAAAACATGGCCTCTTGTATCTATTATGATACATACAGAGCACACATTTTAGATTCATTTCTCTCCCCATCTCTACGTCCTGCATGCGTCCCTAATCTTTCTGTGATTACCGGTGTAGGATTTAAACTTATTTAATTTATTAAATACTGACTGGATGGAGTAAAAGTTATTAGACCTAAAGAGTATCAGCCTCTTTCTCCCTGTCATCACTGCTACTAACTAGTGCCCGGGTCCCCAAAGCAGCATAAAGTTCCAGAAGATCCCCTTGGAACAGCAAATGATATGCAGACAGCCTTGACCTTCTGCTGGGGGTGTGCCCTGGAGCTGACACACAGCACAATACCACTGGCTGGCGGGTGGGCTCCACTGCTAGTCACATGACAAGATCACAGGCTCACAAGCAGTTCCTATCAAGGGCAGAAAAGATTCTGACATCTGTTTTAGTAGGAGACTTCATTTCTCTTGGCTTCATGTTTCCAAGTGGAAAACCCTTCAACAGAAAAGCACTGTGGCTTCTCCATTCCTCTGCAGGGGAAGAGATATATTTGATTGGTTGTGTTCAGGAGCTACTTTGGGAGAAGTAGCTGAGCACGGTGGTTCAGACTTTTATGGGTCCTCCTTTATGCCTGGATCATCTTGGCCAAAGAAAGGGGACAGACATTTCAGTCACCTTGGCCAGGTCATACGTCCCTTCAGGGAGGCCTGAAGTCCTGCCTGGGACTGGATGATAAGTCATATCTAAGTCAGTACTGACATGTAACAAACTGCCCGTTCAAAATCACATTCTCTAATTAGCTTCATCAGAAATAAAATTGATTTTTTTTTCCTTTTTAATTTCAATCTATGTCTTATTTTTTAACTGGTTCTTAATTCAGGATAGAAGGAAAGAGTGTTACCTATGGTCTCCTAACATCTTTCCTGCCCCTGAACCCTGACAGTGTCCTCTGCCACCCATGGCTCCCTACCAGCTCCTCCCTGGACTGAGATGAGCCTGGCCTCCTTCCTCTCCCCCTTACCAAAGGTCATCTTCAAATGTCTCACTCCCTCAAGAGCCTCATCGCAGTTACACAGCCACTGAATTAACAGAAAAGTGCACACTAGCAGTAGGCTGTCTTGCCAGTATATCACCTCTGTCTCTTCAGATCTGCAGCCTCCTTAGAAGACACTAATGAACCTCTGCAAACTGCAAAACCAAAAACTACAATTTGCTCTTCCAACTGAGAAATCCGGTTTTGGTCCAGGCTCCAAAAGACAGGGAGCAGACATTAAGCTTCTTAACTCTCATATCCTCTCAAGAACAAAAGTTATAGTTTAATACTATTGTCAAAAACATAAAAAAGGAGTTATCTGGCGAGTCAGGCATATTCCTATAAATATCATCATACCTCTTATCCTGGTCTTCTTGGCTGTCGCTTGCTTTGCTTACAGACAGTAGCCTCTTGTCTCGAGGAACCTGAAATCATGACCAACCATCAGTCAGACTTACACAGATGCAATTGTGACCCTGTGCAGAGAGTTCGACACCAACATAAGCAAAGAAAATGAAATGGAACATTCTCTGGAGAAAGGTAGCAAATTTGCAATGGCCAGGAGATGGTTAAAGGTGGGAAGCCCAGTAGCAACGACAGTGGACCAGACACAAAACGGTGATGATTGATGCAGAGTCACAGCGTTCCTGACTGTGCTGTGCTCTGCTGACACAGGCAGTTATCGCTGGACCTGAGCACCTCTTGAGTCCTCCCCTCCTTGGTTGGGCGCAGATGAGGGGAAAGGATATCTGTATCCTGGAGGAGACAGAAAGCATCTTGGCACTACAAGTACCCCATTAAGGAACAGGACTGACTCTCCATTGTGATGAGGGACTCTAGGCTGACATGTAGAGGGGCAAACTGGGGAGTGGGCTGCACCGTTCAGTGATGAGGCAACATCTAATTCCTGGGCACCTTTATCCACCCTCCCTTGGGGGGGGGGGATGATGGTGACCTTTACAATAGAATGAAATGGATCTTTCCATCACTAGAAGTAGGAGAAGCACCTCCATGTGCCCCCTGGTAACATGCGATCAGCCCCACCTAGAAAATGCTCAACAAGAAACAAATGTTGACTCTAAATCAAACCAAGTTTATATCTAACTTCCAGTTCTTAGGCTATACGGGAGCTGGAAGTATAATTATAAACAACACTGAAAAGAAACAATCACACAAACCAGAATATTGCACATCTTACTGACCTGGTTTCCTCAATAAGTCAGAGGCATGCAAAAAGAAAGAAAGGTGGGAGACTTGTTCTAGGTTAAGAGATTTAAAAGGCATCAACCAAATAGGACGAGCAGATCTTGTTTGGATCCCGATCTAAAAAGCCAAAGAGGTATTAATGAGGCAATGGGATTTTTGAGACAATCAAATATGAACTGAAAGTTAGCTGATGTTAAAGAAGTATTGTTCATTCACTTAGATGTGATAATGATTTTGAGATTATGTAATAAAAAGTACTTATTTCGAGATCCATATCAAATGGATATGGACCTCTAAATATGTCATGTCACAGGTGACATGACATAAAGTAAGCCAGGAACTTATTTTAAATACTATTGCAACAAAAATGTTTTAAAAAAGAAAGAAAAAAAGGGAAAGAAAGAAATGGTGAAGAATAAATAGGTGTAAGAAAAAGTTACCAAGTACTGAATCTGGAGGATGGAATGAGTCTTTGGGGGTTCATTATATCAGTATTTTTTTAATGAATATGTTTGAAAGCTTTCAAAAGAAAAAAATTTAAATAGCCTTTTTTAAAAACACAGGGATTTGGTAGAAACCAATACAATACTGGTTTTGTGATCTTGGTAAATACTGGTAAAGCAATTATCTTTCAATTAAAAATAATTTTTTAAAAATTCATAGTACTTTTAAAAATAGGGGCAGAACAATAGGTTGAAGGAGAAGATTGGGAAGAAGAGTTTTCACTGTTCTGCAGGCTAAACCCTTTGCAGATAAAAATAAGATAATGAGAACTTGTCATTAAAATATTTTCACTAAATTGAGAAAAAGCATGAGCTCATTGATATCCTCAGCACTGAATTACTATCAGGACTTAAGGAAGTGGTATAACTGGGCTTATGTAAGACAAGAGCTCTCAGATCTCACACCTTCTGACTGGTACAAAGGGAAAAAAAGGATTTAGAAAATTAACTCTTACCAGGATAGGATGAACTATTTGCATCTATACTGCAGGATTTTGAGTGAGAGCAGAAGCAAAGAGGAACTTCTTACTAAATGAGCACTGTTGACAGCAAAATGATTTTATAACAAAGTCCTAGTAGTCAGTAAGGTTTGAGGCCATCCCTTACTTATTTATAGATTATCCTGAATGACAGAAAGAAAATGCATGTTTTGTATGCAGCCCTGTCCCTGGTGTCTGCTTTTTTTAAACCAGCAGGTGCTTTCTCGGGTTTATAGGCATTTTTCATCAGGAGAAATATTTGAACAAAATTGGTTCTTCTAAGAATTGAGCTCTCTGGCTCTTCTCTGTAAAGGAAGTCAACTGGCCTCTGAACTTGCCTAACTCTCAAACAGGGCTTGGTATTTTTAGCTTTGATTTTTCAGATAAAACTTCAAAGGGAAGCTTGGGGAGAAAATGGCTCCTCATGAGCAAAGCCAGCAGAAAAATACCTGGACCTCTCTGAGTCAGTCACAGACCTAAAGAAACCACTCTATAAAGGAATCCTTTAAAGAATAAAATCACAAGTCTGTAAACATTCTGGCTTTCAGTAATAACCTGCTTTCGTGGCCAAATCAATACAATGAATCTGTGTCTAAGGCACAGTGAAAATTAGATATTACGTTTAATCTGAATCCAGTGAGCAGATGATGCCAAAACCCAGACCACCCATTTATATCAGTATTTCCTAAACTTTGTTGTTTAGAACATCACATGGCATGTTAATACATGTTCCTCAAGAAAGGAGTCCATGATAAAATCAATATTTTTTAAAAAGATGCTATTGCCACAACAAGAAGACCACCCTGGTGGGTCACAGCCATGAACACAGTAAAGGCCCCCAGGGGTTCCTCCAAATGTTTAACTGTAACCCAGAATCTCCTAAACTCATTTTATGCAGTACCCTTTGAATAATATGCTGCAAGTTGAGTGTAGAAGGGTTGGTCTATGTTCAGTAGCTACCAAAGCAATTATCTACTTTTTTTACACTTCTGGGCTTTGCACAAGCATGGTCTTACTGACTTGGCCAAAATATTCTAAATTAATCAACTCCTCTACTGTCAAAGTCCATTTCAGTCCCAATTTCTTAAGTCTGTATTTCATGTAAACACTTGGATTCTAAACAAGAAATACAAGTAACAATATTTTGGGCATTCTTATAAATAAATAAACAAGTGAATAGAGTCATGCCAATACAGCTGAATCTTCATTACCATGAGACAAGGAAATAATAGACTCAGCACTGTCCTATAATGTGTAACAGTGCCTCTCCAGATAGCACTGACTTTAAAAGCTGATGCCAGAGAACTTTGAAAGTCATCCCCCAAAATGGGTGATCTGAACAAAGTTAAGAGCAATTGTGAGATACTGACTTACTTGCAATAGAATTTAAAATTGAACCAAACATTATAACATGCTAGGAATGGTGCATGAAAATATACTCTTAAAAAAACTGGACTCATGTCCTTGAGATTACTTTTCAAAGCGGTGACTTCTGTATACAAACATTTGTAATGATATTATGCCAGCCCATGGGACCTTAATTCATGAGTACACTGCAGACCAAATGATATCCTTCCAAATTACATTTAACCAGAAGTCTACAAAGTCATAATTAGTCTATACAAGGTAATTTGTCTATACCTCACTGCCAGTTTTTTTTTAAGGCACTCTGTATATATCATAAAAACAGCCTTTAAAATACAATGGGCAGCTGTCTGTCTTTAAGGTTGCTCTAAAAGATACTTTCCCAAAACATGGCCTCTTGTATCTATTATGATACATACAGAGCACACATTTTAGATTCATTTCTCTCCCCATCTCTACGTCCTGCATGCGTCCCTAATCTTTCTGTGATTACCGGTGTAGGATTTAAACTTATTTAATTTATTAAATACTGACTGGATGGAGTAAAAGTTATTAGACCTAAAGAGTATCAGCCTCTTTCTCCCTGTCATCACTGCTACTAACTAGTGCCCGGGTCCCCAAAGCAGCATAAAGTTCCAGAAGATCCCCTTGGAACAGCAAATGATATGCAGACAGCCTTGACCTTCTGCTGGGGGTGTGCCCTGGAGCTGACACACAGCACAATACCACTGGCTGGCGGGTGGGCTCCACTGCTAGTCACATGACAAGATCACAGGCTCACAAGCAGTTCCTATCAAGGGCAGAAAAGATTCTGACATCTGTTTTAGTAGGAGACTTCATTTCTCTTGGCTTCATGTTTCCAAGTGGAAAACCCTTCAACAGAAAAGCACTGTGGCTTCTCCATTCCTCTGCAGGGGAAGAGATATATTTGATTGGTTGTGTTCAGGAGCTACTTTGGGAGAAGTAGCTGAGCACGGTGGTTCAGACTTTTATGGGTCCTCCTTTATGCCTGGATCATCTTGGCCAAAGAAAGGGGACAGACATTTCAGTCACCTTGGCCAGGTCATACGTCCCTTCAGGGAGGCCTGAAGTCCTGCCTGGGACTGGATGATAAGTCATATCTAAGTCAGTACTGACATGTAACAAACTGCCCGTTCAAAATCACATTCTCTAATTAGCTTCATCAGAAATAAAATTGATTTTTTTTTCCTTTTTAATTTCAATCTATGTCTTATTTTTTAACTGGTTCTTAATTCAGGATAGAAGGAAAGAGTGTTACCTATGGTCTCCTAACATCTTTCCTGCCCCTGAACCCTGACAGTGTCCTCTGCCACCCATGGCTCCCTACCAGCTCCTCCCTGGACTGAGATGAGCCTGGCCTCCTTCCTCTCCCCCTTACCAAAGGTCATCTTCAAATGTCTCACTCCCTCAAGAGCCTCATCGCAGTTACACAGCCACTGAATTAACAGAAAAGTGCACACTAGCAGTAGGCTGTCTTGCCAGTATATCACCTCTGTCTCTTCAGATCTGCAGCCTCCTTAGAAGACACTAATGAACCTCTGCAAACTGCAAAACCAAAAACTACAATTTGCTCTTCCAACTGAGAAATCCGGTTTTGGTCCAGGCTCCAAAAGACAGGGAGCAGACATTAAGCTTCTTAACTCTCATATCCTCTCAAGAACAAAAGTTATAGTTTAATACTATTGTCAAAAACATAAAAAAGGATTATCTGGCGAGTCAGGCATATTCCTATAAATATCATCATACCTCTTATCCTGGTCTTCTTGGCTGTCGCTTGCTTTGCTTACAGACAGTAGCCTCTTGTCTCGAGGAACCTGAAATCATGACCAACCATCAGTCAGACTTACACAGATGCAATTGTGACCCTGTGCAGAGAGTTCGACACCAACATAAGCAAAGAAAATGAAATGGAACATTCTCTGGAGAAAGGTAGCAAATTTGCAATGGCCAGGAGATGGTTAAAGGTGGGAAGCCCAGTAGCAACGACAGTGGACCAGACACAAAACGGTGATGATTGATGCAGAGTCACAGCGTTCCTGACTGTGCTGTGCTCTGCTGACACAGGCAGTTATCGCTGGACCTGAGCACCTCTTGAGTCCTCCCCTCCTTGGTTGGGCGCAGATGAGGGGAAAGGATATCTGTATCCTGGAGGAGACAGAAAGCATCTTGGCACTACAAGTACCCCATTAAGGAACAGGACTGACTCTCCATTGTGATGAGGGACTCTAGGCTGACATGTAGAGGGGCAAACTGGGGAGTGGGCTGCACCGTTCAGTGATGAGGCAACATCTAATTCCTGGGCACCTTTATCCACCCTCCCTACATACTCACGGCTTGCCTTCCACCCTTCTTCTAATGCACTTTTCTTATGGACTTCACAACTACAGTGCCAACGCATCACCTGAAAGACTATTGAGAAAGCGCTGCTTGAGAGAAGGGACACCCCGACCAGCTGTGTTTCTGAGCATCATCTAATTACCCAACAGCACTATGGATTGCTTTTCTATCTCTCCCACAGTTCTCAAATACATGAACAGTGGGTTTAGATTTGTTTGGCTGGTTGGATGTTTTTGTTTTTCAATTTTGTTTTTCCCCTAAATCTCCAGATCTTCCTTCTAGCCACACACCTTGGCACTGAAAATGCACCCTGCACTATTTTGACATAAAAGAGTGTTTATGAGAAGTCTCTCTTTTCTGGACTCCTCTTGCAATCCTCATGGATGGTTTCCACTCACCTAAATGTGTCTGCAAGCCCAGCCAGCTGGGCGAGGGAGGCGGCACAGCAGAGTGACTAAGAGTCCAGACCTCGGCCTGATCGTCTGGGTTCAAATCTCAGCTCTCCCACAAACTAACTCTGCCTCAGTTTCCTCAGCTCTGAAAAAGGAATAGTGGTAGTTCTATACCTCACAGGGTGCTTAGTAAAATTAGAGGAGTTAATTTTTTAAAGGCACTTAGCATGGAAATTTATAAGCATTTGCTAAATAAAAATAAAGTAAATTAATTTTAAGTCCTTCATGCACATATCAATGTTGAGGGTCTACAGAGTAGCAGCATTACTACATGCTAAACAAGAAACAAAATGAATAAAATGAAACTGTCATCTACTGAAGATGACAGATAATCACAACATTTTAATACCAAGCAACCCCCTGGTCACAGCAGCATAATTCACAATAGCCAAAAGGTGTAAATGACTCAAATGTCCATCTACAGATGAATGAATAAACAAAATGTGTTATATATATGTATATATATGTACACGCACACACACACAATGAAATATTATTCAATCTTAAAGATGAAATTCTGATACATGCTATATTATGAATGAGTTTTAAAGACATCCCACTAAATCCCATGTGACTCAGATCCATCCACTTCCCTGTGGAGGCCTGCCTCCTGGCTCGGCCCCCCCACCTCTTTTGCCTGGGTTACTGCATCAGCTAACTGGTCTCTCCTCTCCTTTACTTGGTCCCTGCAAATCCATCTGGCTCCATTAAGAAGAACCAGAGTGATCTTTCAGTCGGACCCCACCGTGCCTTCAGATTTTCTCCCTCCCATCTGGGCCACCCTGAACCATGTTAACTTTGGCTTCCCAAAGACTGTCCTTCTTAGAGTAACTGAGACCTCTGAACTCAGGCCCCTTCCTCGAGTCTAGACTCACCACCATACATCCCTACTGAATATCCTACAAGCACTTCAAACTCAACATACAATTATCCTTTTCCCCAAAGCCCTTCTTCTGTACTCCGCCTTGGAGAATCAACTGAGCTTCTGTAATCCTAGTTAAAGAGTTCTCTCATCAAATCTCTCTCTCTCTCACACACACACACACACACACACACACACACACAACAGAATCAGTTGCCAACTTTTATTCAAACAAATACTCAGTGATCTCCTGAACGTACTGCTTTGTTTCTGTGTTCCATGACTAACTAAGTAGAGGGGCTGATTTAGGAAGAAGCTCACAAATGCTGATCCAGGGAATAGCTACCATTAGGTCTTACTTTAGGGCTTCATTCTTTTTTATCTGGACCATCACAACAACCTGTTCACTGGATTCTCTGCTCATAACCTATCTCCCTGCGGCTGCTGTTGCTATAACATGTGTAAATCATTTCTCCAGTCTACTAGGCAAATGTTCAAAATCCTTCAGTAAAAGAGAAAATGATGTCAAAGAATATAATAGAAAAATTACAGGAAATTTCATTTTCTTTAAGCTTCTATCCATTTTCTATAATGTATATAAACTGAAAACAAAAGGCTTTATTTTTAAATTAAAAATAAAAAGATTTCTTTCAAAAAATTCTAAAGCTTATGAATATTTATTAAATCATTTATTCACTCATTCATCTAGCAAAAAAACAAGGCCATGTACCTAGCCCTGCACTCCCTCTTGGGGGAATAAAGCCCAGCCCACCAGCCTGGTCACTTCCAGCAGGAGTCGCTGCCTTCCTAACCAACCTTGACTGCCCTCCTCCTCACTCACCTCCACAGTTCAGCAAGGCTGATTCCTTGGATTTCACTGAATGCATCCTGGAGTTTGACCTCCCACGTTTTCTCATCTCCTGTTTGCTTTGCCTAAAATGCTCCCTTCCCCATATGCCTACCTGAAAAACTCTCCTCTGCTTCCCCATAGAATAGGCACTGCTTCCCGTCTCTTATGTCTCCTGCATTGGCAGGTGAGGTCTTTACCACTAGCATTACCACTAGCAGTTTCAGTCCATGGGGTCGCAAGGAGTCAGACATGACTGAGCGACTGAGCGCAGCTCTGGAAAACCTAAGCTGTCTGGAAGGCTGGCGCACCCTCCTCACTGCATCTGGAGCACATCACTTTCAGAGCATTTACGCCATGCACTGTGGTTATAGGTTTACGGGACTGTTACAGAGGCCCTTGACTGTGACCTCACTAAGGTCTTAAATTGGGTCCCATCTGCCTTCGGATACTCAACCTATCCCCCTAATATCTATCACCATTGCTGGAAAGTTGTGGTGAATTAGCACTTGTTGGATGGATGGATGAATATATGGATGACCAAATGGTTAGACAAACAAACAAACATCTTGGTGTCCAACAGCACCAGGTCAACAGAATAGAGAGGAACCAACTGGCCGTGGAAGAACATTTTCACCAGAACTAGAATCAGATGATTACGAATCAACAGCTTCTTCAAGGGAAAAGTAAAGTAAGCCAGAGTAAATCAAACCACAAAAAATAACAAATGAAATGTGTCATATTTTTCTGTCATGCCTGAAATTAATCAAAAGATCACAACTGACTTCAGAGCTGTTGTTGGTGAGTAGCTTAAACCGAATAGAGAACGAGGCTAGTATCTGAGTCTTTAAATTACGACAAATTCTAGCATTTTGGTTATTCTTAAAATAGATTTCATCTAAGCTTCAAATGCATATTTTAAAGTTTTGAGCCTATTTTCAAATGGATTCCATTAAAGCACTTTTTAAACAGGGTAGATTGTTATGGACTGAATTGTATGCCTCCAATGTTTGTATGCTAAAACCCTAAACTCCAATGTGACTATACTTGGTGACAGGGCCTTTAAGGAGGTGGTTAAGATTAAATGGGGCTTCTCAGGTGGCACTAGCGATAAAGAATCCACCTGCCAATGCAGGAGACACGATATGTGGGTTTGATCCCTGTGTCAGGAAAATCCCTTGGGGTAGGAAATGACAAACCACTCCAGTATTCTTGCCTGGGAAATCCCATGGACAGAGAAGCCTGGTGGGCTACAGTCCATGGGGCTACTTAGTTGGACACAAATGAGAGACTGAGCGCCTAAGGGTAAATGAGTTTCTAAAGGTGTGGTCCTAATCCAATAGAACTAATGCCCTTCTAGGAAGAAGAGATGCCAGGAGCGTGTGCACAGAGGAAATGCCACATGAGGCCACAGCAAGAAGGGAGCCATCTGCAAGACACGAAGGAAGCGAGGCCTCTCCAGAAACCCACGCTGTCAGCACCTTGGTCTTGGACTTTAGTCTCCCTAAATCTCTGTTGTTTAAGGCCCCCAGTCTGTGGTATTCTGTCTCAGCAGCCCAAGAAGAATAACTGAGACAGCCTAATGACATAGATATTGGGCATGTATCGGATTGCCCTGGGACCTTTGCAAATTCCACTTAGTTGCCTGAGCTGAAAATAAAAGACCTGATTGGATTCACTCCAGTGATCCTATGGGGACAGTTTTAAAATACAGGTGGAAAGACTCTGTAGTAGATAAAGTATTACACCAAGGTACCCTTGTGCAGTTTCCAAGGAAAGGGACCACCATTTCTTTTGAGTGCCTGCTGCGTGACACACACATTCCTCTCTCTACTGTCCAGAGAGGTGATGTACTCCAACCTCAGCAGTGGGGGGAAAACGGTATGTTTTACAAAAAGGATCGATTTTTATTTCCAAAGAAGTATAAAAAGTCTACAGAATTTAAATGATACTGCAGTAGAAATTGCTACAGTAATCTGACTTCCTCAAGTTTATATTAAAAAATAGAATCTATAATTTTTTCCCCTTAACAGTTTACTACAGAAAGAAAGTCCATTTTCAAAGTAGATTTAACTTTGTTATAAATTTACTACTGGCATACACAAACTGTAAACAAGAGAGGGTTGACTGAGGCCTGAAAATGATCATTTGCACACAGAGTTTTTAGAAACAAGGCTAATTCTTTAATGTTTAAAGCTTCAAGCAAAAATATAGTGAAGCTTGTGGGAAATAAATGAGCTATGTAACTCTGCTAGTCCACACAGTCTTAGAAAACATTTTATTGGAATATTTTATATCATAATTAATAAATTAATCTTGGAAAATACAAATTCAACAGTAGGAGTTTAGACTTGTTTATAGACTGAGGGGTTTTTTGGGGGGTGGGAGCAAGTAGATGACTATTTACTTATTTATTTGAGGTCTGGCTGATGTACAGTGTTATATAAGTTTCAGGTGTACAACACAGTAATTTCCAGTTTCTAAAGATCATACTACATTTAGTTATTATAAAATATTGGTGCTATTCCCTGTGTTGTACAATTTATCTTTTTAGCTTATTTATTTTATACATAGTAGTTTGTAACTTTTAATCCCCACCCCAAACTTGCTCCTCCTCTCTTCCATCTCCCCACTGGTAACTACCAATTTGTTCTCTATATCTGAGTATGTTTCTTTTTTGCTGTATTCACTGGTGTATTTTTATCTTTTAGATTTCACATATAAGTGACATTATATAGCATTTGTCTTTCTCTGACATTTCACTAAACATAATATCCTTTGAGTTCATCCACGTTGTTACAAATGGCAAATTTTCATTTTTTATGACTGACTAGTATTCCACTGTGTGTGTGTGTGTGTGTGTGTGTGTGTGCGTGCGTGCACGTGTGTGTGCACACACACCACATCTTTATCCATCCATTGATGGACACTTAGGTTGCTTCTCTATCTTAGCAATTGTCATAATGTTGCTTTGAACAGTGAGGTACACATATCTATGAATTAGTGTTTTGGGTTTTCTCTAATATATATCTGAGAGTGGAATTGCGGGGTCATATGGTAGTTCTATTTTTAGTTTTTGAGAAACCTCCGTTTTCCAGTTATTGAACCAATTTACAGTTCCCACCAACAGCGTAGGAGGGTTCCATTTTCTCCATATCCTCAAATTGAGTTGTATGTAAACTCCCTACTCTGTATCTTAAGATATTTATGAAAGCAGAATTTCAACTTTCCTTTTAATATTAATAATGTACAAAAGGAGAGGTAATATAGGTACCATA
>SJYC01001608.1:0-25333 GCA_006408675.1 Madoqua kirkii | reverse complement strand
ATATTTCTTCATAGTCTTATAAAACTAACATATTTGCTTAATGAAGTTACAAAGGTTACCAAAAAGCTTTAATGGCCCAAGTGATTAAATCATAGTCACTTTAATGATATGTTACCAGATTTTAACATGTCAAGCTTAACTATTTTTTATAATAAAAATTGCTTTGCAATTTCTTTCTAGGGATGAGATCATTTCCAAACATTAAGTGTTAACACAAAAGTCGAAAACCCTCAAGAAATAGCCTAGAACATGAAAGAGTCTAAATGATAAATTCTGTACCATTCTCAATACTTTCTGAAAATGTTCACCCCAAAACGTTTAGAAATCATCCTTGTGTTTTTCAAATTAGCTTCTCAGACAGAAAGCACTTAAATATATGAAACAGCCACAAACAGAAGAAGAAAAGAAAGTCTGCCGAGGAAGCGTCTTTGGTTTTCAGGCTCAGCTGTTTGCAGGTGCTTGCTGTTCAGTGCAGGAAACTGCCCTGCTAGCGTGAAATGGAGATCAGCCCCTACATCCTTTCATGTGGACCCCAGTTCCCAAAGTGAAAGCCCCTTTCTGCTAGGTCAGGAGTCATGTTGGGAACTGTACACCTTCACAAGAGAGCTGTGAAATCTGCCAATTCCAGCTCTCTCAGTAAGGGGGGAAAGTCAACCTAACTGCAAGGGTCCAAGTGGAATGCCTTTCCTTTATTTCTCCAGCACTTTCTAACCATAAAAGATGCGTTTATTTGAGTCAATAATATCCTCATTTAAAATAGCCTGGATGGGCCAACCTATCTCTATTAAAACACTACCTTTAATACAGGACTCATACCTTCTATCGGGTTGGTCAAAATGTTTGTAACAGCTTACGGAAAAACTCGAACCAACTTTTTAGCCAGCCCAATATCTCATCTTTGATAAACACAACTCGGGACTTCCCTGGTGTCTCAGATGGTACAGAATCTGCCTGCAGTGTAAGAGACCCACTCGGATTCGATCCCTGGGTCGGGAAGATTCCCTGGAGAAGGGAGTGGCAACCCATTCTAGTATTCTTGCCTGGAAAATTCCATGGACAGCGGAGCCTGGCAGTACAGTCCATAAGGTCGCATAGAGTCGGACACAACTGAGAGACTAACAAGCACAACTTGGCTTGACTTTATTTTCTCTCCCCACAGAGGGAGCCCTCCTTAGTGTTTTAATGCAGAAAATTAGAGGAAGCTGGAAAAGGAATGAATAATTTTAGAGACTGATGGTCAGAGAGTAGGCTTGGGGGTTAGTGCCAGGGTTGGTACTGGTGTTGGTGTTGGTGGGAGATCCTTGGAAAGCATGAAAACTCTGGTTTAGGAGAGACACAGGAGGCAGCACAACTTGCAATGCTGGAGCCTGCTGGAAGGAAACAGGAACTGGGATGCAGGAAGGAAGCAGGAAACCGAGACTGACTTAACTAAAAGAAAAATTCCTCCCTTGTGATTTTCTCCTGATGGAGGGAGAAGGTAAGAGGAGGATTTAGTTCTTATTCTAAAGCGTGGCGCCCAACCAGCAAAATAAACACAGACATTTTCACCTTTGTGCCAATCCCAGCATAAGCCCAGGTGTTTACAATCAAATCAGGCAATAAATATCCTCAATCAGTAAATACTTGCTGACTTTTTACATGTCAGTGGGTCTAAGGAAGCAGGTCATACCAGATATAGTCTTTATAATAGAGACAGACCAATGTTTGTTGTTCGATTTCCTGAAATACTCCTGTTTTGAAGGTACCTATGACAAGTATTTTTGTGATGCAAGTGAATTATATTCATTTTGTTTGAAGGGTTTTTCAAAATAAATACCGAGTGCACGGTGAAACAAAGGGAGACAGATTTTGGAATTGCTGCAAAAGTCTACCATAAAAGTATTCATTGGCATATTTTTTACAAAAGTGAAAAATCTGGAAATCCTGATGTTTCTTATAAAATGGAATATCTAAAACTCGGGAGTTCCCTGGCGCTCCAGCGGTTAGGACTTGGGACTTGTACTGCTGCTTTCACTGATGGGACTGGGTTCAGTCCCTGGTCGGGGAACTAAGATCCTGCACATCACAGGGTTCAGCCAAAAAATGAATAAATAAAACCATAAAGGTTCTCATTATTTCATTTTATTAATCTATTTATTTTTGGCTGCACCATGCATCATGAGGGATCTTAGTTCCCCAACCAGGGATGGAACCCACACCCCCTGCAATGGCAGCACAGAGTCTTAACCACTGATTGCCAGGGAAGTCCCATATTACTTAATTTTAAAATAATGATAAAATAAAATAAGAAATAAAAGCAGCTTCAATGCCCCCAAACAGCAATGACTAAATCACAGTACAGCCACACAATGTAATATTCTTTATTCACCAAAAGTCATAAAGTAAAAATGGCAGCAAAGAAGTACTGCAATATGATATGAAGTAGGAATTAAATGTGAAAGTGAAAGTTACTCAGTTGTGTCCGACTCTTTGCAACCCATGGACTTCTGCAAGCCAGAATGCTGGAGTGGGTAGCCTTTCCCTTCTCCAAGGGACCTTCCCAACCCAGGGATTGAACCCATGTCTCCTGCATTGCAGGCGTTTTCTTTACCAGTTGAGCCACAAGGGCAGCCCAAGAACACTGGAGTGGGTAGTCTATCCCTTCTCCAGTGGATCTTCCCCACCCAGGAATCAAACACAGGTCTCCGGCCTTGCAGGCATTAATATAGATACTATGTGTGTTTGTAAACAGAGGGCACGGAGGTCAGTATCCGAAAAGGAAAACTCCTGCTGGGCAGGGGTGAAGTTGGCTTCATAGACGGGAAAGCAGGGAAGCAATGAGACAAGGAAGAGGCTGAGCTCCCTGGTGAGTGTGGAGATACCCTTGGTTCCCTGGCCTGGGACGAAGTTTGTCCTCTCCGCCCACAGAAAGGGGCGGTCCCAGGGGCCGGGGCGGAGGGAGGCGGGGCTCCACAGTCTACCTTGTAGTAGTCATACAGCAGGCCAAGCGCGGCCGCGCTGTCCTCGTCACCGTTGATGCTCATCATCGCCTTGGTGGCCGCCGTCAGGGGGTTCTCCAAATACGACTTCCAGGCTTCATCCTCACTGGTGTAGGCTCTTCGAGTATTAAATGGAGGCTCACTGGGCATGGGCACTAAGGCCACCAGTCGTTTATTACTGCGAAAGCAAGATAAATGCGAGATTCCTGATCAGAGAAGTGTTCTTTTTCCCACTAAATATACACGTGGAATAAAAATGCACACGTTATTTGGTTCACTTGTGCTTCCCCAGAATGGAAGAGAAGGAAGACTGAGACCAAAGTGATGGCCACACTACATTGATACAGCCACTGATTTATTTCTTTACTGTCCAGGAGAGGTAATAATGGCCTTTAAAAAGTAGTGTAGAAGTAGGGTGAGTTGACTACCTTCATACTCGGCTTTTGATAACCAATCAGTTCAGGAGCCAACTCATTTTATTTGATTATCCTTCATTAATATATATTAAAATGAAACCCTGGGAGGGAACAGTTTCATTTAATTCTGTAAGTTCTAGCGCATAAATATATGCAACACATTAAAAGTAATCGGCATGTCAATGGCAGTTAAAAAAGTTTCATCTAGTGTAATTTACACTGTGCTGCTGCTGCTAAGTCACTTCAGTCGTGTCCGACTCTGTGCGACCCTATAGACTGCAGCCCACCAGGCTCCCCCATCCCTGGGATTCTCCAGGCAAGAACACTGGAGTGGGTTGCCATTTCCTTCTCCACTGTATCTGCTAGCAAATTGGTCTATAGACCAATCCACGTCCTTTAATTTAAAAGGCAATAGAAGCTACAGAAACAGCAAATGTCTGCAAGGCGTCCTGCAGATATGATGCATCATACGGACGGCAAGCAACAGCAAAGAGATGAACTCTGTACATGAGTCCTGTATTCCATGGGATCCTCCCATATTTAAAGGATATTGAAGCTACAGATCATAAAAGATCATCACGTAGAGTGAGGAGGGCACCTGGAGAATTTTCAGCAGACAAGAGGGGTTGGAGTTGTCAGTCCTAACCAAGCCAAACTCAGGTAAAGCAGCAAATGACCATCAAAGCAATATTTTAAAGAGGATTCAATACTAACTCAAGTACCTGGTGGCTCAGATGGTAAAAAATCTGCCTCCAATACAGGTAACTCACACGTGTTTGATCCCTAGGTTGAGAAGATCCCCTGAAGAAAGGAATGGCTACCCACTCCAGTATTCTTGCCTGGATAATTCCATGGATAGAGGAGCCTGGTGGGCTATAGTCCACAGCGTCGCAAAAAGTTGGACAGGACTGAGTGACTTTCACTTTCACCCCTAAAGCACCACAGTCCCCAGCAGCACACCCCAGCCTTGTTCATTGAAATGAAATCAGAAAGTCATAATGAGACGTTGTATTTCAGTAACAGCTGGGTCTACTCAGGGTAACGTGACACAGACAAGTGGCAGGACTATGAAGGCAGCATGTATGCCAATCAGTGGAAATGCATCCAGCAAGAGCCTTCTGATGGTCATTCAGTAAAGACAAACCTTTTTGCTGATATTCCTGCAGGGCCCTCTAATGGTAGATGGTCTTCCAGCTCACTTTGTGGTGGAAGATTGGTGTGAACTCACAACATAGGCTGTGTTGAGGGCACTTTGTGTGGAGACATGGTGTCATGCATCGACGGAGGGTCAGAAAATAACACTGACATTGCTGCCATATACTAGGGGGAGGGGGGCGGGAAATCCACATTGAGCAGAGTGGAATTTTAGATGGTCTCCAAATTTTAGATGGTTTGAACTCTTTGTGCCAGTGGCTTGGTGGAACTGATTGGGAGGAAAAAGAAAATAATGAGCCAACTGTACATGAATTGAATTAAAAGGGTAAAAATCAAGTTTCTGGAAGTAAATGGGAAAACCCTGGTGGAAGGCCTTTCTACCAGTTCGGCTGTGTGGTGACGTGGAGCAGCACAGGCTCTGGAAGTGAGTCTCTGTTCACTGTTTACCGAGGAGGAGCGCTGCCTGAGGTTCAGTTTCTTCGTGCCTTAAATAAAGTCTGCACTATTTTTAGTTTCTTAAGGAACCTCTGCACAACTGCACTCATCTCACATGCTAGTAAAGGAATGCTCAAAATTCTCCAAGCTAGGCTTCAGCAATACGTGAACCGTGAACTTCCTAATGTTCAAGCTGGTTTTAGAAAAGGCAGAGGAACCACAGATCAAATTGCCAACATCTACTGGATCATGGGAAAAGCAAGAGAGTTCCAGAAAAACATCTATTTCTGCTTTCTTGACTATGCCAAAGCCTTTGACTGTGTGGATCACAATAAACTGGAAAATTCTGAAAGAGATGGGAATACCAGACCACCTGACCTGCCTCTTGAGAAATCTGTATGCAGGTCAGAAAGCAACAGTTAGAACTGGACGTGGAACAACAGACTGGTTCCAAATAGGAAATACGTCAAGGCTGTATATTGTCACCCTGCTTATTTAACTTCTAGGCAGAGTACATCATATGAAACGCTGGACTGGAAGAAACACAAGCTGGAATCAAGATTGCCAGGAGAAATATCAATCACCTCAGATATGCAGATCGACACTACCCTTATGGCAGAAAGTGAAGAGGAGCTAAAAAGCCTCTTGATGAAAGTAAAAGAGGAGAGTGAAAAAGTTGGCTTAAAACTCAGCATTCAGAAAACGAAGATCATGGCATCTGGTCCCATCACTCCATGGGAAATAGATGGGGAAACAGTGTCAGGCTTTATTTTGGGGGCTCCAAAATCACTGCAGATGGTGACTGCAGCCATGAAACTGGAAGACGCTTACTCCTTGGAAGAAAAGTTATGACCAACCTAGATAGCATATTCAAAAGCAGAGACATCACTTTGCCGACTAAGGCTATGGTTTTTCCAGTGGCCATGTATAGATGTGAGAGTTGGACTGTGAAGAAGACTGAGTGCTGAAGAATTGATGCTTTTGAACTGTGGTGTTGGAGAAGACTCTTGAAAGTCCTTTGGACTGCAAGGAGATCCAACCAGTCCATTCTGAAGGAGATCAACCCTGGGATTTCTTTGGAAGGAATGATGCTAAAGCTGAAACTCCAGTACTTTGGCCACCTCATGCGAAGGGTTGACTCATTGGAAAGACTTTGATGCTGGAAGGGACTGGGGGCAGGAGGAGAAGGGGACGACAGAGGATGAGATGGCTGGATGGCATCACGGACTCGATGGACGTGACTCTGAGTGAACTCGGGGAGTTGGTGATGGACAGGGAGGCCTGGTGTGCTGCGATTCAGCGACTGAACTGAACTGAACTGAACTGAAGGAACCTCCAGACTGTTTTTTCCTTAATGAAGTAAGTGAGTGAAAGTTGCTCAGTTGTGTCCAACTCTTTGTGACCCCCTGGACTGTATAATCCATGGAATTCTCCAGACCAGAATACTGGAGTGGGTAGCCTATCCCTTCTCCAGGGGATTTTCCCAACCCAGGAATCGAATCAGGATCTCCTGCATGGCTGGCGGATTCTTTACCAACTGAGCTCTGAGGCAAACCCTTTTTCCTTAGTGGCTGCACCAATTTACACTCTCACCAAGGGTGTAGGAGGCTTCCCTTCTCTCCACACCCTCTCCAGTAACTATTGCTTCTGGATTTCTTGATGACAGCCGTTCTGACTGATGTGAATGAATAACCAACAACGACCTACTGTATAGCACAGGGAACTCAGCTTAATATCATGGAACAACCTAACTGGGGAAAGAATCTGAAAAAGGATACATGTATATGTATAAGTGAATCACTCTGTGGTCCAACTGACACTAACACAACATTGTTAATCAACTCTACTCCAATATAAAACAGAAAGTTAAAACACCAGCACAGCCATGCCTACCCTACTAATCTCAGGGTGTGACTGTGAGAACTCAGTAAGATAATGGATAAAACAACTGTAAACTGAACAGGTATTACTCTCACGGCACAATTCCAGATTCCTATAAAGTTTGAGGGCATAGCAACTTTTGCTTATAACGTATAAGTGCTAAAGGTAATCATTAATTAAGGGAGTCTGAAGTTGTTTACTGAGCTATTTTCCATAAGAACCCAACAGATACCAAATATCATGCTATATGTGGAGGGTGTGATGGCAAAGGACATGGGCATTGCCCTGCAGCCCTCACAGCCTCCAGGAAGGGAAAACAAGCACCAGTGTTACACGAGTGATGAGCGTGAGAAATGAACAGTGTCATGAGTGAGGGTTTATGACAGAGGGGACTAACCTAGCCAGAGGACCCAGGAGGAAGCAAAGTTTCCACAAAGACCTGAAGGAAAGGCAGGAGAGTGCTGGTCAGGGGTGAAAGGGGCAGATGTGAGAAAAAAAATCTTTAAGGGAAGAGTGTGTTGGTACTGCAAAATAATGGGATTACATGACAAAAAGAGCACATTTGTATTCATTTTGGAGAGTCAAAAAAAAAAGGCAAGAAATACATGGATGGACCTAGAGACGATCATACCAAGTAAAGTAAGTCAGAGAAAGACAAGTACCATATGATATCCTTTATGTGTGGAGTCTGAAATATGACACAAATGAAGTTATCTACAAAAGCAGAAACAGACTCACAGATTTAGAGAACAGACTTGTGATTGCTAGTAGCAGGCGAGGTGGGGAAGGGAGGAGGTGGGAGTTTGGGGTTAGTAATGCAAACAAACTAGTACATAGACAATGGCTAAACATCAAAGCCCTACTGCATAGCACAGGGACCTATATTCAATATCTTGTGATAAACCATAATGGGAAAGGATATAAAAAAAAAAGAATGTATACGTATAACTGAATCTCTCTGCTGTGCAGCAGAAATTAATACAACATCATAAATCAACTACTCCTCAATGTGAAAAAAAATTTGCACATTTTGATTTAATAGTAAAACAGTATTTCCATGTTGTGGACATTAATAATCACAGGGGATAGAGCTGGATTTAGAGACAGAATTTTGGCGGACTCCTATGAGTCTGGAAGTGGGAGAAATGAAGTCTCCAGGAGGACCAAGGAAGGCAGTGCCTGCGGCCACGGGGCAGTGCCATCACCACCCCTCCCAGTCACTTAGAAGAAGCCACTCTGCAGCCTTCGCCTCGAGGGCAAAACAGAGGAATCTGAATCCTAATTGCTGCCCAGGAGTGCCCACTCATCTGTATAGTTCCTAAAACCACCCAGCAGGAAGGAAGAGCTTTATGTTACTTGTAGTGACCTCACCACTGAAAAAGATGGGGATTTGACTCTCCTTACTTAAGAAAAGCTGGGAGGCAGGGTGGGGGTGGGGTGGAGGTGGAGTGTTAATTACAACACTGGCTAATTTCCAAAATTTAGCAGGAAGCCCCAGGGTGAAGGATAAGAGCCAACTCTGGATTTACACTAAGTAGCGTCCTCATTCACTGGAGAGATTTTTTTCCTTGAGTCTTCCTTCTTCTCTGTCCTGCTGAGTCTCCTGGATTGCTGATTTCATGTGTTCCCAGCACAAACGTTCACTCATAAATCTAGATTCATCAGCTTTTCTATGAAGAAATGCTTGATGAATCTTTACATGATCAATAAAAAAAATATTCTGGGAAAGTACAACCTTGCTAGCTGTTTCTGTTCACATTTTTTGATGGCCAAAGAAGTTTTATGCTCTTCCCTTTAACTGCATAATGACTTTGGTTTTTTTTTTCCTTAGATTATAATCTCTCCGGTACAGAGCACTGTTGAATAAAGCTTGGTTTAATAAAAACAGAACAACCTCTCTGGTACACTGAGCAAAAATGTAAACCTGTAAAGAAAGGAAAGTTTTCACAGAACAGCTTTTATCAAAATTTAGAACTCTTTCTGAAGGTGAATTTCATCATTGCTTTTTTTGGAATGGCAGTTCTAATCATTCACCGGTCAGCTTCTTAAATATCCTTTCAGTAGCTCTAGGTGTGCAATTTTCTGAGTTGCCTTGAACACAGACTACATCAACTATAAACCTAATCCCTGTTCTTCCTTGGAGGAATGTTTACATTAGCACCTGAGTATTCCCAGCAAGGCTAAAACCCTTGTTAGATCATAGATTTTTTTTTTTTTTTGGTCTGTCATTTGTTTCTTTAATCCACTACTTCATTTTGTTGATGCTGGGAGAAAAACTAACAGATGAGTGAGTCATCAGCTGAAGTAGTGAAAGAGGTGGAGCATTCGAGAGAGTGAGATCATAACCAACAGGTCAAGAAAAATTCCGGATCACTCTATCACAACCTACCATGCTCTGGGGCATTAGTAAGAGTCTAACAGAGGGAATGCTTTGCTGGGGAGAAGCATACAGAACTTAACACATAATGCCTTCACCTCCTAAAAATATGTGCAGTAATACTCAACAAATTCAGACATGAACTCATTTCACTTGGGACCACAGAAAACCAGAACAGTGAAGTTTTCACATCAAATTATCAGTTTCAATTCATTTCTTACCATTCTTAAAAAAAAAAAAAAATTCTTAGAAGAGCTTTAGTCTTTCTTTGTGGGGAGGTTTGTTTGGGAGCTTTTTGCCTTAATCTAGGGGGAGAATGGTTAAACTTCAGTTTCATCTCAGCTCTGTCAATTTGTGAATTTGGATGAGGTAATTTACTTCTTCAAGCTTCTGTTTCTTCCTCTGTATCATATCAGACTTACAGTGCTGTTCTAAAGGTAAACTCAGATATTCACATACAATGAGCCTGGTAGATTACAGATCTTCAATAAATAATAGAAGTATTCTCTTTAGAGCTGATTCTATTAATGATCTCTATTCAAAATCCAACAGGTGGTTCTCCATTCTTAATCTCCTTGGATTTTCTTGGCCATTTCTCACTTCTGTAAAATCTTGCCTGGCCTGGCTTCTAAGATGCTGTACAAGGGCAGTTTTCCTCTGCAGCCAAACATTCTTTTCCAATTGCTACTCTGCGTGCATGAGAAGTCGCTTCAGTCGTGTCTGATTCTTTGCAACCCTATGGACTGTACCGGCCAGGCTCCTCTGTCCCTGGGATTCTCCAGGCAAGAATACTGGAGTGGGCTGCCATGTACTTCTCCAGGGGATCTTCCCAATTCAGGGATCAAACCCCCATCTCTTACATCTCCTGCACTGGCAAGCAGTTCTTTACCACGAGCACCACCTGCAAAGCCTAAAGTCTACTCTCCTCTTCAGTTATCTAACGTTCATCATTCCTGGGCCCTCGGTTCTTTCGTCTCCCTTGTTGATCCACACGGTTTCATTCATCCTCTACTTTCATGTCTAACAGACATGTATCACCTAAGAGCCGGTTCTGCCTTCTCTCTTTGATGCCCTGTTGTCAACTTAAACTCAGTCCAGAACTAAGGTAACCATCATTTCTCAGTTGAGCACAACTCATCATCACCTGTCTCTAGTTATCCAGAGCCAAATCTTATGTACTGGTTTAAAATATAGACTCTGTGGGCAGGGAGGTGGGAGGGGACACCCATGGCTGATTCCTGTCACTGTATTGCAAAAACCACCTCCATATTATAAAGTAATTAGCCTCCAATTAAAATAAATAAATTTAAAATAAAAAATAAAATATAGCCTCTGGAGCCAGATGGCCTGGGTGTAAATCCTGGCTGCACTGCTTACTAACTGTGTAACCTTGGTTGAGTTAGTTAACCTTTCTGGGCATCAGTTTCCTCACCTGTAAAACTGAGATGTACTCCCAAATGAAAGAGAATAATAATATCTACTCTCTAGAACTTTCTCAGAATTAAAATTGACACAGTATAAAAGTATCACTGTGTTAGCTATTATACTTTCTATGGAGTCAGTCACCATATCCACCATCACAGTTTTAGTCTTATCTCTTCATGCCTCCAAGTGGTCTCATTATCCTTCAGCTTTCCCTCCCTTCAATCTCTACTGAAGCACTATGGAATCACCTTCATAGTTAATTACTTTCAAGAGTGTTCTGTGTTTCTTCACCACCTGTAATATCGAGTCCAAAATCCTCCATCTGATACTTAGGATTCTCCATTATCAGGCCCCTACCAACCCACTCCAGTATTCTTGCCTGGAGAATCTCATGGACGGAGGAGCCTGGTGGGCTACAGTCCATGGGGTCGCAAAGAGTTGGACACAACTGAGCAACTTCACTTTCACTTCACTTTCAGCTACCTCTCAAAATCTATTCCTACTTGCTTAGCGTAAGGAGTTGAACCATTTAGCTCAAATTCCACAAAGAAGCCCCATTTCTATATCCATGCTTTTGCTCAGACTCTTCCCCTGCCTGAAATTGCCTTCCTGCTTCTCTCCATCTAAACTCTGCTCTTAGCAAAGTCCAGCTCCAACATCCCATCTTGCAGAAAATACTCCCTGATTGTTCCTATTTGAGTTTTTAAGGGCTTTCCTGTACTACAAACTCCTACAGTATGTATATTACTTACTACATGTGCTGTGCTGTGCTAAGTCTCTCAGTCGTGTCCAACTCTTTGTTACCCCCTAGACTGTGACCCATCAGGCTCCTCTGTCCACGGGGATTCTCTAGGCAAGAATACTGGAGTGGGTAGCCATGCCCTCCTCCAAGGATCTTCCCAACCCAGAGATCAAACCCAGGTCTCCCTCACTGCAGGAGGATTCTCTACCATCTGAGCCACCAGGTAAGCTCAAGAATACTGGAGTGGGTAGCCTATCCCTTCTCCAGGGGATTTTCCTGACCCAAGAATCGAACCGGGGTCTCCTGCATTGCAGGCAGATTCTTTACCAGCTGAGCTACCAGGGAAGCCCATTTACTACATATTCTACCATTTAATTTTTACTATACAAAGAATACCAATTATGGAGAGGAAACTGTTATCCAGCTGTTAGATCCACCAACTACACCAAGAAAGTAGCATCTGTTAATCAAAAAGCCAGGAGTTCCCATACATAGTCCAGTCTATCCTACACCACGTCCCTGACCTGCCTTGGATTCCCAACCTGCCCGACTTCACTCAAAGATCTCCGAATCCCTCTTCTCCAACTTTGTACAACTGGCTTTCTTCTGAAAGCACTAGTCCCCACTCTATCACACACACACACACACACCCCTCCCTGAGTCAAGGAGCACACCTAGACACCTGGACTGGCCCTAGGCACTTATCTCTTAAAAGGCAGCTAACACAGAGTAATCCATGAACTTTCAATTTCTTCCATCCATTTCATTAAAAAATCCTATACATATTACCTTCAAAATATACCTAGACTGTGACCTCTTCTCACCATCCCACTGCAAGTAGCTGCTGCAGGCCACCATCATCTTCTAGTTGGACCACCACAATTGTCTCTGAGGTAGGCAACCTCCACTATGGCCTCCCAACAATCCCTGCCTCCTAGAACTCACAGCCTTGTGGAGTGCCCACCCACACTGTACCAGACTGTGATATGATCAATAGCAGATGGCAAAAATGACAGTATGGCCTTCCTTCAATTAGATAATGAAAGTCTTCCATTTTGGTAAGTCTCTCTTTCTCTTTCTCCTCGCTTATTCTGGGGAAACCAAACTGCCATATTATGGTGAGGAACTGAAGCCTTGACTAACAATGAGAAACTGAAGACCACCACCAACCCGGGAGGGAGCTTAGTACATCCTGTAGTCAAAGTCAAGTGTGAAATCAGAGATAGCCCCAGATGACAGGCTGAGTGCAGCCTTACGGAGACCCTGGGCCACAACCATCTCCAGCTAAGCTCCTCTTAGACTCCTGACCATCAGAAGCTGTGTAAGATAATGTTTGCTATTTTAGCTGCTAAGTTTTTAGATACTATGTTACCCAGCAGCAGAGAGCTAATACTGTTATTTGAATAAACCTCCCAGCTTTCACCATTGTCCTCCCCCTCCCTCCAGTCTACTCTCAACAAAGCAGCTCCAACGGCACCCCACTCCAGTACTCTTGCCTGGAAAATCCCATGGATGGAGGAGCCCGGTAGGCTGCAGTCCATGGGGTCGCTAACAGTTGGACATGACTGAGTGACTTCACTTTCACTTTTCACTTTCATGCATTGGAGAAGGAAATGGCAACCCGCTCCAGTGTTCTTGCCTGGAGAATCCCAGAGACAGAGGAGCCTAGTGCGCTGCCGTCTATAGGGTCGCACAGAATCGGACATGACTGAAGTGACTTAGTAGTAGTAGTAGTAGTAGTAGTAGTAGTAGTAGTAGTAGAGAAATCCCATTAAGACATAAATCAGATCAGGTAACTCCCATCCTCTGTCCTATATTATCCCCATTTTCCTTAGAGGTGAAGGTCCTTCCCGCGGCCTTCCAGGTCCTACAGAACCTCTCCTCCTGACTTCCCCCAGCTCCCCTCCTGGCACTCTCTCCCCTTGTCCATCCTCGGTGACTTCCCCCAGCTCCCCTCCTGGCACTCTCTCCCCTTGTCCATCCTCGGTGACTTCCCCCAGCTCCCCTCCTGGGACTCTCTCTTCCCTTGTCATCCTCCGCCCTCATTCTGACCCTCTTCCTTGGACTCCATGTCTCTACCTTTGGATCTTGGCGCCAGCTGTTTTTCATCTTTCTGGAATGCTCTTTCCCCCAGTATCCCCTCATAACTCTCTCGCTGCCTCTAAACTTCGGCCCAGATCTCACCACAGTGAGACTTAATCCTGGCTACCTTTATTATCCTGGCTACCTCCACCCACTCTCGTTGTTGTTCAATCACTAAGTCATGTCCAACTCTGTGACCCCAAAGACTGCAGCACATCAGGCTTCCCTGTCCTTCATCATCCCCTGGAGTTTGCTCAAATTCATGTCCACTGAGTCAGTGATACCACCTACCCTAAAAATCTCAATTCCTCCTAACTTTACATCTCCCTTATACAGCAAGTATTTATTTATTTGACTATGCTGGGTCTTAGTTGCAGCATGTGGGATCCCTAGGTGTGGCATGAGGGATTTAGCTCCCCAACCAAGAATCAAACCATCACCCCGTTTCTAGCACTGGGAGCACAGAGGCTGAGCCACTGGACTACCAGGGAAACCCTCTCTCCTTTCTTCCCTAGTAGTCACCATCTGCTCATACAGTGTTGCCTACTTACTATGTTCTGTGTTCATGGTCTGTCTACCCCCATGAGAATGTAAGCTCCACGGGATAGAGATTCTTTTTTCTTTTTTTTTCCTCATGGATGTATCACAAGCATTGAACGATGCCTGCCACTCAATTAAATTTGTTGAATGAGTGAATAAAAATTCAGCTGAAGAATTGAAGTGTAAGTTGGAGTTTAAAGTACTAGGAAGATCACAACATTGTAAATCAACTATACCCCAATAAAAATTAATCTTTTAAAAGGTTAAAAAGTAAAGAGTCAAGTACTATGAAGGGATTGGGGGAGCTATTTTTTCCATTTTTATAAAATCAGTTTATAGTATATTTGTAAATTGTTGTGAACTGTAAAGTTTAGTCACTCAGTCGTGTCCAACTCTTTGCAACCCCATAGACTGCAGCCTACCAGGCTCCTCTGTCCATAGGATTCTCCAGGCAAGAATACTGGAATGGATTGCCATTTCCCTACACAAATGCAAAATGCCTTAATTGTAACAAGCAGAATTATAAAATTAGTTTAACAAGTTTTGATCCTAAAGTGTCCTTCTTTCAACTCTTTTCACCTTCACATTAAACAAAATGAGGATTCATTCTTCTGTTCTCTTGAAATAAGAGCTGTGAGTGCATGCTAAGTCGCTTCAGTTGTGTGCAACTCTTTGCAACGCTATGGACTGAGGCTTACCAGGCTCCTCTGTCCAGAGGATTCTCGAGGCAAGAATAGGGAGGGTTGTCATGCCCTCCTCCAGGGGATCTTCCCAACCCAGGGATTGAACCCACATGTCTTATGTCTCCTGCATTGGCAGACAGCTTCTTTACCACCAGTGCCACCTGGGAAGCCCCAAAATATGAGCTACACACTAGGAAATCAGGCAGACTTATATGGAGGCCAGAGGCAAAACTAGAGGACTGAGCTCTACTCAGCAAAGGTCTGCAATGCGTGACCCTTCCTCCCACCTGTTGTCTGTCATTCCCAACACTGACTTGAGTTGGGGACAAAAGAATTTTTCCACCTCTCTTTAAGAAGTGAAGTTTCGTGACTTCCCAGTTGGTCCAGTGATTAAGACTCTGCTCCCATTGTGTGTGTTGGGGGTGGTGGGGGCAGAGGGGGGAAGGCTCCATCCCTGGGAAGATCCTACATGTCTTGCAACACAGCCAAAAGGAAGAAAAAGTGAAGTTTTACCTAGAGATTATCCTATTAAGTGGAGTAAGTCAGATAGACAAAAACAAATACCATATGATGTCACTTACATATGGAATCTAAAAAAATGACACAATGAACTTACTTACAAAACAGAAATAAACTCACAGACATAGAAAACAAACTTATGGTAACCAGAAGAGAAACATGGGGAAGAGGAAAAATTAGAAGTATAGAATTAAAAGATACAGACTACTATATATATGAAATAGATAAACAAGGACCTACTGCATAGCACAGTAATAACCTATAACAAAACAGAATCTGAAAAAGAATATATATATGTGTGTGTATATATTATCCACACAAACACACACATATATATACCTGAAACACTTTGCTTTGAAATAGTGTAAATCAACCATACTTCAATTAAAAAAAGAAGTGACATTTTAAATGATTCTCAGGATTTCATGCTATGTTCTCTGTCTCAATATCCCCCTCCTTCTCTCTGACTGTCGGTCTGTCTCTATCACACACACACAACCTTTATCTTGAGATTATATGAATTCTGTTTTCTAAACAGAATGCCTCTTCTTATACTGAGTCTTCAGCACTTCGAATTTAATCTTCATCCACTTTAATTTCTTGTAGTTGATTTAACGTAACTGCTTATTCACATATAATCACTTCAGCTTCTCAGCCAAAAAGACAAAAAAGAAAAAAAAAAGACTATATTCAGATCCTATACTTAAGGGCAAGACTTAAGAACTGACAATCACTCTTTCTTTGGAAATCCTGGCATTTTCTCCAGTAAAAGAATATGAGTTTCAAATGGAAACTAATGATCCAACCATCCTGACCAGGGGTAATGTCACAATTTAAATGCCAACGATGTTAGTCATTTCACTAGGAGCTACTTTCAATACATCCCTCCTTTTGGTGCTTGCTAGAGGCAAATCACAAGAGATAACAGATACTTTCCATGTTGGAACAAGGCTTGAAATTGATTAGGAAGTTTCTACACTGAGCATTTGTCCTTAATGACTCTTAACTTTTTGCCCTTGACCAAATCCATATATAAGTCAAAGGAAATAAAATGAATCCAAAGTCCGGGTGACACGAGAGTCTTATGTTGAAGATGGTTTATATGTGACAAAGAGAATTTTGATTAATTCAGTGAAAATATTATAATGTTCTCATATAAATGCATATAAACCATATAAAATGCACAGTTCTGGATTAAACAAAACTGGTTTATTAAAATTAAGATAGTTCCACTTAAAATGTATTAGCTACAGAATACACTGATGGGCTGAGCGAAGGTCTCTCTCGCCCCAGGCCTAGGTTTGCTAGCGCCCATGGGCTACAGTCCGTGGGGTCACAGAGACTCAGATGCGACTGAGCAGTGGAGTACGCGCGCGCACACACACACGCATCCTTCGCCCAACTACTAAGTAATCAAGGACTCAGAAGATTAGGGATATAATTAAGAAGCAGCTGGAAAGGCACATCATCAAGCAGTAGAAACAAACAGGAGGAAAAAGATACCAAAATGGAAAGCAAAAGAAAGAAGACAAGAAAATAATTTTTTAAATGGAGAGAATCTGTAGAGTTTACAATCTGTGAAATAATTAAAAGTGGTTAAAATTGTGTGTATGTAAGTCAAAATCCAAAATATTAACAGGGATTATGGGTGAATTTTTCTTTTTTACTTTTCAAATAGTCTTTAATAAGTCACACATACTTACAATTCATTCCAGTGTTCTTGCCTGGAGAATCCCAGGGACGGGGGAGCCTGGTGGGCTGCCGTCTATGGGGTCGCACAGAGTCGGACACAACTGACGTGACTTAGCAGCAGCAGCAGCAGCACACACACTTATTGAGCCCCTACTATATGCCAGATAGTGCTCTAAGCCTCTGACATGGGTTAATACGTTTATTCTTTACTGGAGCCATAAAGTCGGACAAGGTAACCAAGCCCTTTACACAGACAGGGACGTTGAACAAAGTGCTAAGTTACATGCCTAGGGTCACGTAGCAGTCAGCTTAGACCAGGATGGCATCCCAGAGCCTGAGCTCTTAAGCATTCTTTTTCCTTGTTTTCAATTCTTGACTACGCTCTACTTTCACAATCCAAAGAGTTACTTGAAAAGAAGGAACTAGAAAACAGACCAGATATAAGAAACCAATGTGACAGGGGATTTTCTTACATGAAGTAAATGAAACAATATCTAAATCCAAAGTTCTAAAAATATTGCACAAAGTGGAAGTCTATAAGCTCCTTGAAGACAGAGATTATGTGTTTTGATTATTTGTAGAATTCCAAGGTGCTGAAGCTTTCTGTGGGGTACGTATTAGGCAGGTAACACAAATAAACTGCGTATGAAGAGGAATAACGACTACAACTTATCCATCTTTAGTTTGACACAGAGGCCACCTATTTGTAAATATCCTGTAGAAAATGTTAAGTAATTGACATAATAAAAACACACATTAAATTAATTAGGAAATATTAGAAACATTATATTTCAATAGTGACCAAAATTCAATTTTAAATGAAAAAAAAATCATCTTAAAGCCAAATCAGTTTCAGAAATTAAAAAGAGAATCAGTTCTTTAGAGAAACTTGTCATGCTCAAATCTCCAGCAGGGAATAAATTTAAAAAATAAATAAGAGCCTCTTAAAAGGCTGCAGGACAGATTTCTCTCTCATGACCATTTCATGTGTTTACTTTTCCTTCAAAGGTTTCCCTGAACTGAGACACGTAATAATGTGTAGTCAATGTGAAAACAGAAATTTTGTGCAATTCTAGAAAACAGAAAGCAGAAGACTGGAATAGAGGAGAAACCAAAGTCAAGGCTCTGCACCCCCACTTACTGCATAAGTGAGAACTGGTTTTCCCACTGAGCCTGGAAAACTCTAACTCAGAGTCTTCAGCATCTATAACCAAGCCAGTCATACCAACTAGCTACGTGTTCACGTCTTCAATACAGAAAGGATCAGTCTTTGGAAGGGTCCTAGAACCAGAGAGAAAAACAGCTTGGGAAAATGCCTAGAGTAATTTCAAACTACCAAATGAAACAAAGGGGGTTGTGGAAGGAGCACAGAGGGAAATTCAGCTTTAAAACAGCAAGAAACCCTCCACTGAGTCCTACCTTCAGTTTGCCCCCTTGCACTTCATCTGTAACTATGCAAATGACACTTCCAGATACCCTCTGCACACTTGAACACTCCTTACATTTAAGAGAACAGTCCACCCTAGGAATGAGCCCACCTGCCAAGTTTTGATGCGGTGTCCAAGTATCTACAATTATCTGAAAAGGCTTTGAAGATACGTTTTTCTTTTCCAACTATCAGTGTGAAGCAGGATTTTCTTCACATATACTTCAACCAAAATAACATTTTGCAACACAATGAATGAGCAGATATGAGAATACAGCTGTCATCTATGAAACCAGACATTAGAGAGAACTGCAAAAATATAAATCAATACCACTCTTCTCACTAAGGGGCTTAGTGAGGGGTAAAGAATCTGCCTGCAATGCAGGAAACCTGGGTTCAATCACTTGGTTGGGAAGATCCCCTGGAGGAGGGCATGACAACCCACTTCAGTATTCTTGCCTGGAGAATCCTGTGGACAGAGCGACTGAGCACAACACAGCACTTCTCACTGAGTTCCTCGTTTTGGAAATTTTAATCAGTTTTCATTTTTAAAATGTTATCTTAATATGCAGTGGATTTATAATCATTTTAATTGAATAATAAAATATATTTTATACTTCTCATCTCTAATTTCTAGATTGGTAAATTGTAACATATATTTGTGTGTGTGTATACATATACATATACACATATATATATATATATATATATATATGATGGCGCTAGTGGTAAAGAACCTGCCTGCCAATACAGGAGACATAATGAGATGGCAGGTTCAATCCCTGGGTTGGGAAGATCTCCTGGAGGAGGGTATGGCGACCCACTTAAGTATTTCTGCCTGGAGAATCTCATGGACAGAGGATCCCAGCAGACTACAGTCCATACAAAACTCACACAAACACATGTTTTAGGGACTTCAACAATTTAGGAGCATAAAGGGATTCTGAGAACAAACAGTTTGAAGATCACTCTACTAGAAAATCACTAGAGAAAAATAATGGAAAAAAAGAAATATTGATCAATGAAACAGAAGTAAGCAAAAATAAAAATGACAAAATAACCTGTGAAAAATAAGACCTTATAATTTTAGCACTGCAATAAGTGAAAATGACTTAACTCTACTTTTAAGAGATTTTTTTCAAACTGAATTTTAAAAAAACAGGAGTATTCTTTTTAAGCACCCATCATACATAACAAGATTGATCCTGTATCAAGCCATTAAGCAAGACCACCCATTTCAAAGAATTCTTATGAAACAGGCTAAATTCTCTGACCACATTATAATTAAATTGTAAGCCAATAACAAAAAGATGAACGTTAAACACTGCATGTTTAGAAATTATAAGATAACTCTTCCAAATACTCACAAATCAGGAAAAAAATTCAAGGAAAATTTTCTCTTTTTTTTAATCCTTTAAATTTATTTGAAGTGAAATTAAACACAGTACTCAAATTCAGTAAATGTGTGCAATTTGCTTTCAGAAAAAACAAACAAACAAACAAACATGCTCAGATCACCAGGCGCTTCCCTGTGACTCGATCAGGGGATCTAAAGCAGATCCTAAAGACTCAAATTTCTAACAAGTTTTCAGGTGCTGAAGCCGCTGCTGGTTTGGAAACCACATTTTAAAACCACTACTCGGGATGATTTGCCTCAGTTTCCCAGTTTGCTTTGTTGATGACGTCTGAGTGGGGGAGAACTGGCCCTGAGTAAGGCCAGTCCTATGCACAGCATCCTCACAAGCCTCTCAGACCTTCCCTTCATCGTTTACCAGGCTCCGCTCCTTCATCACTCACCAGGCTCTAAGGCCTTCAAAATTAAGTCAACAAACAACTTTTTGAAAAAAGCTCTCCTGGAAAGGTAGTGAGGGAGACAAATGTGATTAATCTCTTAATTTGGGGATCTGGAGAAAAATGACTCCTGTGTTTTGCTATAGATTTTGACATGTAGCCAGGGTTTGGCTCTGAAACTAAGAGCGGCATCTTTGCTCCGGGAACCATCAGAAGCCACAATTAACATTCAGACAGGCCCACTCAGACTCCACCAGCAGCCCAGATTCTCGTGCCCCTGGGAATATTGATCTGAAGAATCAATTTTGCTTATAAATTAAAGGGGGTGAAAAGAGCTAATCATTAAAGCATATGAGACTTGCAGAACAATTATGCTATGTGAAGAGATGATGATAGCTTGCAGATCAATCACTGGAAACTATTTTTTTATTTGGACTTGGAAACTTTAGTAACCAAAAAAGGTGATGTATTTTAGGGGATGAGGAAGGCTTCTCCAAAAATGGGCTTTAAGTTCAAGAAGTGTATAAAAGGAATGATGTGGCATGGATTCTTTGTAATATGTGAGTGACCCAAAATGTCAAAATTTTAAGATCCTATGAAGAGTAGAACATCACTTTCAAATTAAAACTTAATAAAAAAATACATCACACATGCTGTGCTATGCGATGTACTTTTAGTCACTTGGTCGTGTCCGACTCTTTGCGAACGCATGGACTGTAGCCCGCCAGGCTCCTCTGTCCACGAGGATTCTCCAGGCAAGAGTACCAGAGTGGTTTGCCACGCCCTCCTTTTGGGGATTTTTCCAACCCAGAAATTGAACTGGAGTCTCCTGCATTGCAGGTGGATTCTGTACCAGCTGAGCTACCAGGGAAGCCCAAATTCTTACCAACTTAATCCCATCGTGGAGTTCTTTAGCTTGGAGAGCCCAGACTAACACAGGTCTAATTTAGATAGAGATGGGGCTGCATAAGAGTGGATTATAGGGGAAGTGACACTTAAACTGAGACTTGAAGGAGGAGGAATTAGTCAGGTGGAAAAAAAAAGAAATGAAGAGGTGAAGCAGTGAATGACATAAGCAGCAAGTACAAGGTCCCTGAGGCGGTGTGGAGCTTTGTCCAACTGAGGAACTAAATGAGGGTCAATGTAGCTGGACCATAATGTTTTAAGAAGGAAGATAGCAGTGTCTGATAAAACTTAAGAGATAGGCAGAGGCCAGATTATGCAAAGCTTTGTAATTCACTTTAACGATTTTAAATTTTATTCTAATGCATTGGAAAGGCAGGCAAGATCCTTAGCAACAGACCAACTTGGTTAAATGTGTGTTTTTAAAAGGGCACTGTGGCTGCAGTGGATGGATTTGGGGGAGGTGGGGGAGGTGAATACTAGGAGATTAGGAAACAGGCTTTAAAAAAATCATTTTCATAGTGTTTCCCTTGAGAGTATATAGCCCATTTCTTTATTTGAAGGCATTCAACATTCTATGCCTTACTCTTTATTCAGCTACAAGTTTTAACTTCTACTATCTTTATGCAAGTGGCTATTCTTACTCAATTTGTAATTACACATAGCATGTGAGTTAGTCTATTTTTTTCAATATTAGCAGAAATATTCATTGATAAAAACATCAGAATCCAACTTCAGTAGATGAGGAAATAAATCTCCAGTATATAAGGAAATAAATCAGAGAGCCACAAAGGTTACACAATGAAGTAATGGAAAAGCCCATACAGAATCCACACTAAATGTAATGATTGAATAAGAAGTTCCTTCTACAAAACAAAACAGGGCAGATGAATGGGCTTTGCTCTATAATAAACTTGACCTAAAACAAAAGTGCTGGAAATAACCAAAGCCAGTTAAGCTTTAGTTTGCCTTATTGGAATTCAGATGGGCTTCTGAAACTCTATCACGAAAATAACAGTCGGTTACATACTTGTTTTTCCTCTTCTAGACAATAATCAAAAGCACTCTAAGTTATTGCTTTGGCCTTAGATCTGTGCTTGAAGTTAAAAATTAATCTTAAACTTGTACCTGCTATGTGAGTGTATATGAATGTAAGAGTGCATATGTACATAAATCTTTATATATACAGCCTTAGAGTTGGGGTGGTAGAATGTGTGAGGTGGGTGACAGGAAGTAGGAGTGGAGAGAAGAGGCAAGAAAAGGAAAGAGGAAGGTACCCAAACACACTGTGCATAACATGATCACACTTGTGCATTTATATAAATTATGAATTTATATAATTTATATAAGTTGGGTGTGTGTGCAAAATTAGGTACATGTAAAGAAATTTTACAGGAAGAAGGAAGGACAAAAAGGAGAGAGGGATGATGGGAGGGAAGAAGGAAGAAGGGAATCAAAAGGATTTCTCTGCCAATAAACGATATTGGAGTAAGTAGCTGAGGTGTTGGGTTTCATTTGTGCGCTTACTTATTTAAATAAGATTCTTACCTGAAACTATTATAAGAAATCCCAAGCAACTCTTTACTTATGTTTAATATTCAACCACATATACAAAGACAGCTTGAATAATGGTTTAGGAAAACCCTTTGAGAAACCTCTCTCATCAGACTTCAGGAGAAACGGCAAGAACTTGGGATCTTTCTAGTCTGGGAGAAAAGACACAAAATGATCTCAACCATGTAGACACAGCTATCATTGGCTATGAGTGCATCATTCTGTACTGAAGGGACACTGATAGAAGAGTACCGTGTTGTCTCGGTGACTAGCAAGGAGGCACTGGCAGAAACATCCTAAGAAGGACCAGGAGCCTGCAGAAGGGTTCTCGTGACCAAACAGAGGAGGAAAAACAGAACCAAGTGAAGAGAAGATGCTGTGTGGGCATCACTTATAAAGCCTTACTTTTAGTTGTATAATGGGAAAAGTCACATGTAAGTATAATAAGTAATAATTAGGAGGAGGGCAACATGGAATGTGGGTGTCCCCACAATAGCATAAGATGTGCAGGACTGTTCAGAGCGGGCCATGCCGTAATCTGGACACAACCCATCACAAGGGACGAGCCTGTGCTGTAAGTAAAGAGGACTATCTTGAGCCTGAAAAGTCTACAGCATGTCGACTTTCCTGCTGACCGTGTGACAGGGTCATAGATATTAAGGAACCCAAGTTGTTGCCTTGCCTCTTCTAACTGGTTTCACTGCATGAAAACATGCAGCTCTATTTCCCAACCGCAGCCACACCAAGCGGACACTAACCGAACCTGTGCTTAAACCTGTTAGAAAGAGAGGTGGGATTGCAAGAGGCAGAAAATTTTCCAGGAATTAGTGATTTAACTGCAATGCTTTGAAGCTTGTATCAGACTGCTGCAAATGCTCTTGGAACTCTGAAGAAGAAACAAGGATCGGTGTGTACTTTTTCTATTATTTGACTTTCTTTGACATTTGTCTGCTTTGTCTCTGAGGAAAGTGAGCATTTTTTAAAATTACAGACTCCCCAACAAATGTTAGAATATTGCCCAATAAAAGTGTCCTGCAGAGCCCAATCTGACACAGTGAGCAGCCTGATTTCATTGACAGAGAGCGCCGCTGAGTGATCACATAACCCGTGGTCTCGGCAGTTTCTGAGACCCGGTGGGGTTACAGGAGCAGCTGTCTGGACACTCCCTACCATCTTTATCTTGACTGCTCTGGTTGATCCAGAGAGGGGAGGGTGAGTGGAAGAAGGAGCTGGCACTAAATATTCCCAGCAGTGAAGAAAAATAGAACTGATGATAGATACAAAATGATAGATACACATGGTACAACCCTTTAGAGGAGGGCAAACTGAGGAAGGGGCAGGCAGAAGCTTGTCAAAAGCTCCAGATGAACTGTCCAGCGTGAACGACAACTTTCCAGCACTCTCAGGCACCCTCTTCTTTCAACCCTAGTGACTGATGGGAGTGAGAAAGGAAAGGAGAGACGTGATCAACCAAGCAACTGTCTCCAGCAGAAGTGGAAGCCCCACGACCCCAAGGTCAGGTAGGGGACAGACTTAAAACCCAAAGGCAGGAAAGAGAATGCCCTCCTTCAGATGGGGCGTGAACTCGACACAGGACATTTAACCAAGTCACTCAGAGGCTACACAAGGCCAGCTGAGCCTTCCCATGCTGCCTCATCTTCAAATGCCCAGGCTCCAAGCCAACCTTGAAAGGGCAAGCAAACACGAGTCAGATGGCAGAAAGACGGTGAAGAAATCATTCGCTTTGACTGCAGCATAACAAAAGGAGGTTTGACTAGAACACGTCAAGCACGAACAAGTCAAAAAAAAAATGGCATAGCAAAAGAGCAAAACTACTACAGGAAATCAGATGAATAATACAAGAACACAGCACACATAAGAAAATTAAAACTATAATTAATTAAATTAACCCTCTCAAGTCTCAGAATTTGCTTATACTATAAAACATAAAACATGAATTCAAGAAAACAAAAAGTGCAAAGTTGACAGCACAACAGAATTAGGTAAAAAAGGAAAATTGCAAAGCTAAGGAAAGAAAGACCGAAACAACTGCACAGAAGAACTGAAAACAGAATTACTGACAAAGGGAAGGCTGGAGATAATCACAGTGATTGCAGAAGAGAAAGAGAGGAATTACAAGCATTAGACAATAGGTAATCAGGGACAAAGAGGAACAAACATGGAGACAAATGTCGCTGAAGTAGAACACCAAACAAAAGAAAGACAAACGCCACTCACAGTTACAGTACACAGACACTTCTGGTTACTGTGGCAGGCTGAACATCTTTGCTGAAACACCAATAAAGTGATGGCTATTAATACAAAAACCTGTAACCACTTGTAAAAATCCAGACGTATATCAGAATTATCTTGGAATTTTTTAAAAAATACAAATGCTCAGGTATTTGCTTTTTTCTCCAAAGCTCCAGATATGTTTCTAATGAGCAGCCATGTTTAAAAACAACTGGACTATACAATGATCTTTTACTTTTTATCTAGCTTATTTCACTTTTTCTATTTCATATTCAGTGCCCCCATTTCATTTAGTTTATGCTTCCCAATTTCGCCATCTCTTCTTTTTTTTGGTGTTCTTTCTCAAGCCTTTATTAGGCATAGAAGAAAAGCTTTTCTATACATAAATATAAATAGTATGTGTATGTTTTAGAAAGCGTATGAATTTTTCCCTAACTAAAAAATTTATGACATTCTAATTCTCTTTGTTAAGTCCTACTTG
>SJYC01001606.1:0-39521 GCA_006408675.1 Madoqua kirkii | reverse complement strand
AGATATAATAGTAATATGATATCAACTCTATACCAAAGTTACCCATAAAATTTAATGTATTCCTTCTCTTCTTCCCCACCCTCAAATTAGGATTTCTTAAGAACTACAGAAGCTGATTCTAAAGTGTATCCTTTAAGAAAAGGAAAAATAACCAGTAATATTCTTTAAAAGAAGAGTAATGAGATGGCATAGCACTTTCAGAGATGAAAACATTTTATAAAGATAAATAAATAAGTTAGGTAGATAGCTGCTTTTAAACATATATAGGTAGATCAATGTAATAAAGAGTTAGGAAATAGTCTCAAATATACACAGATATTTAATATATGATATGGGTTGGATTTCAAATAAGTGTAAGAAATATTAATGTAGTAGGAACAGTATTATTCAATAAACACTATGAACAAAATAAGGGAGCCATCTAAAAAAATAATTAAGGAGCCTGCCTCATTTCTTCATCAAATAAATTCCAAATGGATCAAAGTTTTCAATGGTAATGTGAACTCTTAAGTCATAGAAAGATAGAATACAATTTGAGAAAAGTTAATATTGGGGTCTGGAGAAGGGGCTTCCCTAGTACTTCAGACAGTAAAGCATCTGCCTGCAATGCAGGAGACTCAGGTTTGATCCATGGGTTGGGAAGATTCCCTGGAGGAGGAAATGGCAACCCACTCCAGTATTCTCGCCTGGAGAATTCCATGGACAGATGAGCCTGGCAGGCTACAGTCCATGGAGTCACAAAGAATCAGATACAACTAAGCAGTTAACACACAATATTGGGGTAGGGGTTATTTGTAACTTTAGAACAGAAAAAGCCTTCCTAAGTAAGACAGAAAACCTAGAAGCCATTTAAGAAAACAGATGAATTTAGCTACCTAAAATTTTAAAACCTCTACAGAACAAAAATACAACATAGTCAAATGACAACAAACTGGTAGACCACAGGCTAATTGATCTCTCAGTACTACCACATCTCTTAAAAATCATCAAGGAAAGACCAAGAACACCACATGATCTAGCAACTGCACTTCTGAGTAACCGAGAGAATAGAAAGCAGGATCCTAAAAGGATGCACTCCCATGTCCACTGCAGCACGATTTACAATAGCCAGGATATGGAAACAGCCCCAGTGTCCACTGACAGATGAATAGATAACATATGGTATATACATAATGTAGAATATTATTCAGCCTTTAAATAGGAAATCCTGCCAATTTCAATAATGTGGCTGGATCTGGAGGACATTACGTTAAGTGAAAAAAGCCAGATGCAGAAGGACAAATACCACAGGACTCCACTTCTGTGAGGTATTTGAAGCAGTCAAACTGATTCACACAGGAGAGCATTCAATAGTGCTTGCCAGCAACTGCAGAGAGAGTAAAATGAGTTGTTATACAGTGGGTTTAAACTCTCAGTTATGGTAGATGGATAAGTTCTGGAGACCTGCTGTACAACAGAGTGCCTGCAGTTAATACAGTATTATACATTTCAAAATTTGCTAAGAAGGTAAATTCCACGCTAAGTGTTCTTAACACACACATACACACAAACACACACACACACACGGGGATACCAGGAAACTCTGGGAGGTGCTGAACATGTCTATTATCTTGATTGTGATGATAGAATCACAGGTGTTTGCATAAGTACAAACTCTCGGCACACATTAATATATGCAATTCTTTGTGTGTTATACGTCAATAAAACTTCTCTTTAAAAAGGGCAACAATGGAGACTTCCCAGGTGGCTCAGTGGCAAAGAATCCACCTGCCAATGCAGGAGACATGGGTTCGATCCTTGGTCTGGTAGATGCTGCGGAGCAACTAAGTTCCTGCACCAAAACTATTAAGCCTGTGCCCTAGAGCCCGGGAGCCACAGCTACCATGTGCTGCAACCGCTGAAGCTTGCACTTCCTAGACCCCGTGCTCAGCAACAAGAGAAGCCACCACAGTGAGAAACCCACAGGCAACGAGAGTAGCCACGACCCACCGCAACTAGAGAAAAGCCCATGCAGCAACAAAGACCTAGCACAGCGAAAACAAATAAAAATTTTCATAAATAAATTAGGCCAACAACAAAACAGAGAAAGAGACATTAACAGTCCACACTGTGGAAAAATACAAGCAGCTTTTAAATAATGTGGAAAGAATTCTAGAAATGTAAATTATGTGAATAATTTTTCATGTAGGCAAAAACTTGGTAGACTGATAAAATCATTGACGGAGAGTTGGCAGAAATAAGCATAGGCTAACATTATTGATTGGAGTATAAATAAAAGTCGCATTTTTGGAGAACAATCTAAGATTTCAATATGCAAAATCTTTGCCCCAGAAGTTCCACTTCTATAAAGATATCCTTTAGTCACTGTATATTCATACTGTGGAATACTGTGTAACCAAAAAGATGATTTGGTATTACCTGCAGAGAACAATCAAAATCACAAAACAAGATAATAAAATAATCTGTGAAATTTTTTTAATTCTCAACTCATTCACATTCATATGGGATATAACACCTAGAAATACATGTAGAAGGCTATCCAGTAAACTGTCAAAATTCTGTTGAAAGTAATAGAAGACAAAGAATTATAAAAGAGATGTTTATTCTTTTTCTCCATAAATTTACAGCTACTATTTAACAAAATTTTCTTAATATTTTGACTTTCAATACAGCAATTTCCACTTGTAGAAACTGTTCTAGAAAATGATCTAAAACCTTGAAAGATTTTAAGTCTGAAGATTTTTAAGAAAGTATGATTTGGGGACTTCCCTGGTGGTCCAGGGGTTAAGACTCCACGCTGTCAATGCAGGGGGCGTGGGTTTGATCCCTGGCTGGGGAACAAAGATCCCTCATGCTGCGCAGCCAAAAGATTAAAACATTCTTTCAAGTATGATTTTATAATAGCGAAAACTATGGCAACCAACTACATGAAACCTAAATGGAAGTCAATGATAGTAAATCCACAGTACATCATGCTCTACAGCTATTCAATTATTTAGAAAAACATCATAAAATCATGGCCAAATATTTATATTATAAAATTTGTTTGGGAAAAAGAGAAAAATATGCAATATGACCAATTACTTAAAAATTTCCCTTCATTGGCATTGTGCTTTTTAGGTTTCATAAGGAAAGACTATTATCTACACCTTGCAAATTCTGGAATTCCTAATCAAACAGTCCTCAAATTTACAGCTTCAAGAACATTTGAGAAAACGGGAGAAGGTGTAACATGTATCACATGAAATTTTAGATAATCCAAGAATTTATTTGAAATAATGAGTTCAAACTTGTATTGGCATTACTTTTTTTCCTTTTAATCAGTAGGCAAACTAATTAAGTTGAATTTTCCTCTTCACGCCCTCTCTGTTAGATCTGTAGAGAGAAAAAAAAACTCTATATCTAAAAGGTTAACCGTAAGAGGAAGGCTGAAGAAAACAGCCTGGATAATTCACAGACCAGATAATGAGTTCCTGATTAATGCAGCGGGCTCTAATGTCACCAACACTTTTAAAATAGATTTCTCATTGTCCTAGATGTTTTAATTTTATATCTCAGTTTAGAAAAGTACCAGATTACTTTTCATAAATTGCCAGTTTCCACAGATGTTACTTTTTAATGCTACAAGCAACATACATATATATATGTATATATGAAGGAATATAAACAGATGTTTGAACTCATAGTTCTAGAAAAGTTTTTAATACAAAGTTTAATTACAGAGTGCTGAAGATTTATCTTTGAAAAGTAACGCCACTTTAAATAGTCCTATTTAGATAAATGACCAGTGTTTCTTGACCGCTAATAATAGACCAAAAAAGGAGTAGGGGTGTGGGGGGAGGAGAGAGGAAATGGAGGCAAGCCTGACCAAACCTGAGAAATGAAAAGCAGTGGCAGATTTTTTCAAATCAACATAAAGCAGAAAATTCGAAGACTCATAGGATTTTGTCTTATTTTGGACCTGCCTGCCTCTATTTCTCCCACAACTAATTACCTCAGAAATGAAAGATAGATGTGCAGTTTCAAAAGTAAATTGTGTTTTACCTAATTATATTGTTTAAGGTTCTCAAACCTTAAACTAGCAGTCTGTCTAATTTTGTGCTCTCTGTGCCTGGCATGGTGCCCGGGCGGCCCTGTACCAGGCCTGTAGGCACTCAGTAAAGCAGTGGGACAGATCTGTGTGGTGACCACTCATTTGCTGTTTGGATGTATCCATCCTGAGTTTAGTCATCACCAGGCAGCTTGGATATACCGGCCCGAGTTTTACATTGAATGGAATCCAGATTAATTTAACCAGTTCCCTGTTGAACATTTGAATTTTTCATGTCTGTATTTGGATGAGTAAGTTCCATGAACTTGTGGCCTTTGATTACGGAGCTTGAGTGAAGGCCTGGGTCACTGCTCGCACTGGCAAAGGATGGAAGCTGTGAACTAAGCTCTCAGAACCAATGACTTGTACCAAGAGAAGAGACCATGGCTGGGCCTCTTGTTGATAAACTCTTTTTACTAACACTGAACTCTATAAACCTCAAGAAGAGCTTTTAAAATACTACATACATATATTAAATATATATATAATGTTCTCCTGAAATAGAAAATACAATTTAAGTAAATGGGAAGTAAATGCAGAACAAGTTACCATATCACCTATCAAACTGGCAAAAACTAAAAAGAAGAACATAAACACACTCCAAATAGATAACCAACAAGGACCTAGTATATAGCACAGGGAACTATACTCAATATTTGGTAAAAACCTCTACAGAAAAAGAGTCTTAAAAAAAAGTATATATATAAAACTGTATCATTTTGCTGTACACTTGAAACTAACACAACACTGCAAAATCAACTATACTTCAATTTAAAAAATAAAGAGGATACTATGAATTGCTGGGAAAGAGAGGTGAAATCCTCCTTCAAATACATTGTTTGTGGGAGTGTTAATGAAGAGAGGATTTTGGGGGGGAAATTTGGAAATATGAACCAGATAATTTTCAAAAGAGTATGCCTTTTGATTAGGGATGTCTATTCATTGGAATGTATTATAAAGATACAACTAAGAAGTATGTTAAGATTTAGATATGTCATTCAAATATTGACTTTAATAGTAAAAACATAAAAACTTAAATATTCAACAGGGAACTCATTAAACCAATCTGGACATTTCCATTCAATGTAAAATTCAGGGCCATTAAAAATGTTTAGCACCATGAAAAGCTCTTTGTGATCAATATTAACTCAAAAATTAACTTACTAAACAGTATATAAATAAGTTAGTCTCATTTCTGTATACACAGTATGTACTGGCACAGAAAAAAGTGAAAATATAGGTATCAAATTGTTAGCAATGTTACTATTAACATCTTTGAGTGGTAGTTTGGAGAGTAGTTGCATTCTCCCATGTTTTTGAAAATTAACTATGAATAATCATCTTTAAAGGGTCTTTTAAAGAACCTTAAAAATACGGCTAAAATAAAAGAAAAAAATTTAATGAGCTAAATCCATAAAGGTTGATCTCAAACTTCCTACATTTGAAAGCAGTGAAAGAATTCTCACACATAAGAATAATATATTTGAAAAAACAAGAATAATATATTTGACATCAAAAAATTTAAAGTTTTGAACATTTTTTAAATCATGAAATTAAATGATAACCAAAAATTTGAGAAAATTATAAGCAGAATTTTGACAAAAGAGTTAATCATTTTAGGTGTGTAAAAGTGGCTCAGTGATAAGGAATCCGCCTGGCAATGCAACAATCAAGGGTTCCATCACTGGGTGGGGAAGATCTGGAGAAGGAAATGGCAACCCACTCCAGTTTTCTTTCCTGGACAGAGGAGCCTGATGGGCTACAGTCCATCCCTGGGTGAACACGACTTAGTGACTAAACAACAACAAAAAAGCTCTCACAAATCAGCATCCCAATTTTTTTTTTAAAGTGAAAATTAAGAACAGACCACTTCTAACAGATATGGTGCATTTGTACAGATGTGGGAAGGCACTCTTTTCCCTGGGCAGCAACCAAGGGGAAGCATAGCTGACTCTCAGCCCCAAGGTCCCCTCAACCAGGACACAACAAAACACCCATATGTAGTAAGTAGCCAAGGCAAGAGCAGGAACTTTGGTAAAAGAAGAAATTTAAATGATCAACAAACATCTGAGAAAATGTGTAACCTCATTAATGATCAGACTGCAATCTAAAACAAAACTGTACCTTTTTTTGCTTTTCAAGTTGGCCAAAAAAATATATAATTATCATATGCTGGTGACAAGATGTGAGAAAGACACACTGAAACACTGTTGGCAGAAAACATAAAATGTTTACAACCTACCTACTAGTCATTTTCAAAGTATGAATCAAGAAGCTAAAAATGTTTATCTTTTGTTCTTATACTTTCAGAAGACTAACCAGAGATACAAAGATTTATGTACAATCATGATTTATAATAATGAAAAAGCAAAACAATCTAAATATAAAAATTAGAGATGATAAATTTCATCTTTAAATGATATATAGAAGAATACTTCAGAGACTAATAAAACACCAATAATATAGCACTAAGTAGAAAACGCAGAACAGCATGAATGATATAAAAATGGGAGATCATAATTTGTATACTTTTATAATCATATTCATGTGCATGCACGTGTTAGATACTGCAAGAAAATATATGACGTGTTGCTGTTGTTTAGTTGCTAAGTCATGTCTGACTCTTGCAACCCCATGGACTGTAGCCCTCCAGGCTTCTCTGACCATGGGATTTCCCAGGCAATAATACTGTAGTGGGTTGCCATTTCCTTCTCCAAGGGATCTTCCCAATCCAGGAATTGAACCCACAACTCATCAACCGCAGACTGGCAGGCAGATTCTTTACCACAGAGCCGCTCGGGAAGCCCACATGAAGTGTCAGGGCCCAGGAATTATGAGTGGCTTCTCTTCTCTATATCTTTCTCTAGTTTTCAGTTTTTTTACTTGTGAACTTATACTATCTTCATAATCATAAAAAAAAGCGCCTCAAGATATGATGCTTTATAAAGAAAACACACTAGAAATACAAAACTGTACCATAAAATAGTTGCAGCAAAATTCAGCCCGCACCGTAGCGTTGAAAGCAGTGAGGTGGGCCATTCAAAATGCTTCAAAGCAGTGATTTATAACCCATCAAAGACTAAGTACAACAAAAAAGAAGTCTGAGAATCATAAAAACATTATAATGTCTTCCATATTCCAGGAATATCTGGCATAAAAATAGCAAAATCTGGTTAGTCCTAAAAGCTCAGCATAGCATGTTCAATTCGGTTCACCTGGCTAACCATGGGTGATGCTGCAAGAGGAAAACTCCCAATTTGCAATTAAATGTGTCCTGGGTACTGACCACACAGGCATTTTATTGTTTAAGAAGGACCAGGAAACCAAAAAATAGCATGTGTGGGGGGTCATTTAAATGAGGGAAAGAGAAGAGAAACAGCTACAACCACTGGTCAATTCACCTTCAGGATACTAGAAATGATAAATGAACTGTGTCCCAAGATTTGTGGGTAAGCTCAACAAGCAAATTTGTGGTTTTGTGTGGCTGAATACAAGCCACACCTTTTACGATGTTTACTGAAACTGAAGATAAACAGAGGATAAAAAAGTAGCCTTTCCTTATCTCCCTTTCACAAGACCTACAAGGATGTCCACCTTTAGACTCCAATGTCCAAAGATAATGATTTTTGAAAATGTAAGGTACAGTATTTAAGACCTGATGAATTTTTGCAACATGAGAAGAAAAGTACGGGCAAGGGGAAGCCAGGCTGGGGTGGGAGAGAAAGGAACAACTGCGTATTTCACTGTGGAATCCGCAACCAAGAAGTATGTATCTTAGAGTTCCTGTGTCATCAACCGTGTTGATTCCCACAAGCTAACGTTGCTTAGGTTTTGTTCACGAAGGCAAAGTTTCTTAACATTTTTTTTTAAACCTCGCCCTCTCCACCTCCCCCACCCCGCTTTTTTCCTGACGTATTTTTGGCAACTTGAGTGATTCTGTGAGGCCACTTTCTCCCTCAAGTTCACCTCGTGTACTTTCTGTTCCCTGCTGTGGATGCTCCTTGGACATGTTAAGTAAATAACTTCACATTTGCGACAAAACCACCCTGAAAGACGCCTGCAGGAAATCCAGTGATGCAATCTCTCCACAGCTTAACTAACAGACTCCAGCTCGCGTCTGGCATGATCTATGAACCAGCTTGTAGAAGCAGGTAGATGAGTCACAAGCTCGGCCCTCCAGGGAAAAAGCAAGTCTATGTTATGGAAAAAATAAGTTGCTGTTATAAAAAAAATTAATAAAAACTCAACCGTGCCTACATCTACCTTTTGTTTTCAAAGAAGTCATATTCTGGGTTCTCTTTATTCCTGCAAAAGATGAAATACAACTGGACCCACCACCGAGTCGCTCCCAAGAACACGCACGCAGGCGAGGTCTGAGAAGGCCTGGAAGGCGCCCCGCCTACAGAGAATTTTCTCCAAGGGAAACTGCGCAGGCGCGCCCAGGCAGCCTACTGAGTAGATGAAAATATTTCTCTTACGCTTAGTCACCCTCGACCCCCCCCCCCCACCTCCAGCTCCAAGTTACACAGAGGTTGGAAACTCCCACACCTATTTGTCCTGTTTTGAAAAACATTTGGCCTTGATAATTGGGCCAACCCAAAGAGACAGGGTTGTTGAGACCAACCCAAAAATGTCCAGGTGAGTGAGGCATAGTGCAAAAGACACACGTGGCATACCAGCAGTGATGAGTACAGAGGCAGGCTTGGATAGGAGGGAGGGAGCGGATGAATTCTACCTGGAACAGCTAAGCAAGCTGACGCTCTCTCCCCTTTTAGTTAGGGTATGTGTGTGCTATTTTTTTCACGTCTGCATGGCCAAATGACTATTCTTTGGAAAGAATCTTTAAACGGTTCTCTCTAATTACAAAAACAGAACAAGCTCACTTCTGCAAACTAGAAAAATACAGAGAAGTACAAATAAGACACAGGAGTGTCTGTAATTTCTCCATGCAGAAAGCAAACCACTGTTAACCTATTGTGGTTTTGTTACTATAGTTTTTTGTTTTTTATCCCTGTAAACATTCTAACATACATCATGACACTTTTTTTCCTGTTATTAAATATTTTTCCATAATATGATTTATAATGCTTGCAGAGTTCTCCATCATCTCACTGAACAGTGATTTGCCAGAGGATTTAACCAATCCTCTATAGCTGGACACTTAGAGCTTTCTTGATTTTTCAGGAAAATATTTCTTTTTAAATATTTCTACAATTAACATCCTTGATTACGTCTCTAAAATAAAGCCCTAAAACTGGAGTTCAGATGTCAAAAGATAGCCCCATTTCAACCACTTTAACCAAACTGTCTTCCAGAAAGTTTGTAATAATTTATAATCCTCCTAGAAATGTATTTTACTCAAACCCAATTTTGTTAATCTTGGCCCATCTGACAGGGAAACCTCGAGCTTCCCTGTTCTATCATCTGTATTTCTTGGATTATTAATAAACTAAATATTATTTCATCTGCTTATTAACTGCTTGTAGCTTTTGTGAACTGTCTACTCATAATTATGGACATAGTTATAGACATAGTTTTAAAACTAGCCATCAAAATGCCAAAGCAGCTAAAAACCATGGTCTTCACAAGAAGCATAAATGTATTTACAGGGCCTTATAACCTATCTATCAGAAGTCCAGGGGCTATAGTCCACTTTCTCTTGGTACCAATACTGTCTTCAGAGAAAATGAACTTCAGAGACTTTTAAATCTTATAACACAATAGGATACCAGAAAAGGAGATTTTATTCCTGACCTAAACGAATAGTCATTTGTGTGCCTTGGAGTGAAATAATATATTGTCTTATAATCGAGGAGAAACTATAGGTGCTGTTCTTGTCCTTATATTATTTAATACCTTTTCTGAACTCTTATCAAACCACTGGTTTGGCAATCTGGTTGACAATGGGTTTCCCTGAATTATGTCTTATTAAGAGGAGGAGGAATCAGGAAGTGGGAGGCGGGAGGGGGAGGAGGGGTGAGGGAGGAGGAGGATGAGGAGGAGCGGAAAGGGCAGGACGAGCAAAGAGGAAAACCCTTCGTCCTTTTTGCTGCTGTTTGCAATTTACTAAATTTGATTCAGTGTCCTGTGCGTTCCAACATTACCTCTCACTCCGCGAGCCTGCGCAGAGTACACCACTTCCTGGGCGCTCTCGCAAGAGAGTTCTCCGAGAAACTACCAGTGCTTTTTATCTGATTTTCTTCTACCTGCCCATTGAGGCTGTTCAGGGGTCCACTGATCTCACAGCCTAGCTGCCCTTCTGAATTTTGTGAGGCTCTCTGAATTTCTCGTGGCTCTCTGAATTTCTCGGGCCTGCCAGAAGTCTGTTTGTCATCTTAAACCGCCTTTTATTTTGCTAAAATAAAATGATTGAGTGGGGGAGGGCATGGGAACAGAAGCAGGTCCCACTGTGCTGGGTCCTCTCCAGTCTTGTTAACATCATCTTTCTGTGAGCTGCCAGCAGCCCAGACCCCTCTGGAAGGGAAAAAAATGAAACCCGCAGAATGTTGGAGTAAGTGTTTATCCTTGGAGATCATTTAGTTCAACTTCATTTTACAGGTGAAAAATAATGAAAGAAGAACCCTCCGATCTTATGTTAATTATCTTACTGGCAATACAGGAAAGAGGCTAAAGCTACCTTTGTTCCTTGCTTCTTTGAAAAGTTAGATCCAAGAAGTACAGAAAGCAGTTATTTTCTGAGGCTCACTGAACTGAGAATCAAAACCAATGATTTGGGGTGAGTGTGGGAAGGAAAGTGTTCTAACAGAAACGCTGTCGAAATCTTAACCAGGTACTTCATACAGTCATGTTCATATTTTAAGAAGCAAATAGGCAATGCCTCCCCTGTTCTCAACCTCCCTACCTATAAAAAGCAGTGTATTTTTAAAATTTATCAAAACCTCAGATTTTCAATTCATACAACACTGGTGTGCAACACTCAAGAAAGAATTAAGGCTTTTATCTTCAAACCGAACTTTTAACTCGAAATCCTGCACTTGGGTACTCATAGACCTGGAAGGTTCATCCTAGAAGGTCTGGAAGGTTCACCTGTAAGATCTGGAAGGGTCATCCTAGATCTCAGATTCAAGGCATCAAGTAAGAATCACTTGCCCAGGAAGACAAACAGCACTTGGTCATCTTCTCCTAGACCCCAGCTCTGCAAGCTGAGCCAGGCAACTCTATCTACTGAGAAAAGCCTGCAGCTCAAGAGCCGCTAAATCACCGTTCCTTTCTGCTCCTTTTTTCTTCCCCTCTTTTCTCCATTCTTCTCCCCTTCACTTCAACCTTTCCCTCTTTTCTAAAATCTCGATCTTAACTCAAGAGTCTTAAAAAAAGAGACTCTGGGGGAGGAGGGTTGTTATACATATACATTCAGCATTGGGAAGAAAGGCGGGCATCAAAATAAAAAGCAGCTACAGGCGAATCTTGCTTTTCTTTTCTGCTCCAGAGGGTGTCTGCATTCACACTTGTAAAGGAAGCATTTCCTTAGGAGTGAATGTGAAGTCAGATCACTTTAAAAGTGCACCCCACAAAGTCCACTGCCCTGTTCATTACAAAGTAAAATAAAGGCTCTTCATCTCCACAGGCAGCGATGACTTTCTGCTGAATGTCTATTTCAAATACATGGCCAATCTCCATAACCCCGACAGATTGTCAAAATGTACATCAAAATCCGCTGAAATGCACCAGCTTTTTTAGTGCCTTCCATAGCCCTCAAAAAATGTTTGTTTGGTGGGTATTTTAAGTAACAAATCAAAATATGCTGTTTTTAAAAATAATATTTTAATCCTGTTAATCCCCAGAATACATCAAGCTAAAACACTTAATTCTCTTCCCAATATAAACGGGGGTGGGATGTGGGGGTAAATCCCCAAGGTGGTACTTTCTGTTTCTATCCAACCTGCCCCTTTATAGTCCAGTCCTTTTTACCATAGACCATTAAAAGACATGGCACAAAATGTAATTTTCTGGTGATGGATGGATATAGGATGGATGGATGGACGGATAAATAAATTAAATGGAACTAAGGACTACTTTAGTGGATGGAAGTACACAGGGCACAGGGAGGGTAGAATGAATCTGAATTTTGGAGGCCTAAATTTGAAGACTTGTGAAGATGTCTGAGGGACTCCTAGGTATATGTTGTTGTTACTAAGCAACCCACTCATCCTCATGGCCCGAAGCAGAAATTCCTATTCAGCCGTTGCTGCTCGCTAAGGAATTTTTCCTGGACACGTTTGCCAAACCAATCACTACCCTGTTTCAGCTTAGACCTAATGTTTTTATAATTGAGCAGGAATCCTTGAATACCTTTTGAAAAGGAAGAGTGTACACACCCCAAAGTGAATGGCAGGGATCATGAGTGAGGACTCTAGGGCAAGGCTTGCCTTAAACTAAGAAGAAGTTAAAAGTAAACATTTCCCAAGCTTAAATTCAGTTGACTTGAACTAGATAGGGTGGCATCATCTACAGCCATCATCTTAACTCTTGGCTCCGGTAACAAGGATGGTCTGCTGATGCTTACAAGGCTAAAAGAACACAGCAAAGTTCACTGACTAAAGGAGCGTTTAAAATCAGATTTATATTTATCTCTCTGCACAGAAGATATGCATGTGTCAATTCCTATCAAGTAATATGGGAGGATAAAAGAAAAACTAGGAAAGTGGCATCAGGAGACAGGCCAAGAAGGGAGAGAAGGGACGGAAGGAGGGAAAAATGGGGAAAAAAATACTGTGTCAGATTCAGGATGAAATAAGAGGGAAAATACTATTTAACCAAATTGTTTATTTTTTAACCTGAAACGTATGCCTAGTTGTATCAAAGTCACAGAGAGGAACCAAAGCATTTGTTTGAGTTACCTAGGACTTTTTAACAACTAGTTTTAATAACCTAACATCAAAATAATAATCTTGTTTAAAGTATCTGTAGATTTTAAACAAATACTTCGTGGGGTTCTTTGATCGTGTTCTTGCATAAATGTTTCTATGCATGTTTGACTTACTTGGCTATATGTTTAAATTCTCTTTTTGATTTTGCAGAATATAGTACAAATTGCTAGATACAGCTCTTCAGCACTGTTCTAGCACTGACTTTTAATCCTCCTTTAAATCAGATGGTACTGGGTACATCTGAGTGACCTAGTCTCTGCAGTCAGTTTAAAATGGGATCTAATTACAGATCGACAGAGGGCCTAGTGCCATCTTATCAAGGTAATACTTAAAGCTCCACCTTAAAGCAGCCTACTTAAATACTTAAAGCAGCCCTAGAAATGAAACTGCAACCACCATACCATTAAATATTTCACCAAAGACCAACATCAGATCATACAGATCAGAACTGGTTATCTTTGACTTTGTGCTATAAAACAGAACCTAATTTTAAGGAAATAACTGTGCCCAGAAAAATGAACACCAATTTTATGCTGTAATGAGAAATTATGGAAGGATGAGGTTGGCCTTCTAACTCCAATTCAGCTCTCTAGTGAGTGGGATCCAGCCTAAAATCTGAGCTTGACCTTTTAGCTCTGGGCCTGGCAGAAGCCCCCGTGGGGTGACATCACTCCAAATCAGGTGTTTAGCAGATCTAGAAATGTATGACCTGTCAAAAGGGTCCCATTCTTCCAGAAGGGACAGCTCAGCAAAACAATGAAAGTGAATGACACTGAGAGAAGGCCAAAGAACTCCTAGAAAAGAGAAAGTGAAGTCACTCAGTCATGTTCAACTCTGCGACCCTATGGACTGTAGCCTACACAGGCTCCTCCATCCATGGGATTTTCCAGGCAAGAATACTAGAGTGGGTTGCCATTTCCTTCTCCAAAAAACTCTTAAACCCAAGTTAAAATGTTAGAAGCTAATCATTTAGAAGCTGAAAGTAATACTGAAGGTAAAACAAAGCCCACAGACTTAATTTCACATAAGCGAATATACACCTGAAAAGTTGCTTATGAATTGATTAAAGTATTCACTTAAAGTATTAATTTGTTAAATAATCCAATGTAGATGCCCTGGCCCCTCTCCCCACAGCTCTGGGGTGGGGCACATGGAATGTAGTTTTACCAAGTGCCTCGGGTGATATTTTTGTAATCAGATGAGTTTGCAGTGATTTAAAGAATTCCTACGGACATTCCTATTACTAAGCACATACATGATTATCTTCAACCTTTTTTCCCCGATCAATCTAGACTTTCCTATTACTGTCTAGCAGTTTCTTATTTTTTCAAGTAGGTTAATTTTGCCTGTATATTGGTTTATTTCACTGAAGATGCAAAACTAAGGAAAGCACACTGTTTGCAGTGTCTCACTTCAGAACACAGTGGACCAGTCTGCTTTCTGACAGAAACAGGTTTGCAGAAACTGAATGAGGGCAAGAGAAAGGGCAAGCCTTATTTTGCTGGAGGTTAATTTAGGGTTGGGACTCCTCTGTAGCACAGATGGTAAAGAATCTGCCTGCAATGCAGGAGACCAGGGTTCAGTCCCCAGCTCAGGAAGATTCCCTGGAGAAGGAAATGGCAATCCACTCCAGTACTCTTGCCTGGAGAATCCCACGGACAGAGGACCCTGGCGGGCTACAGCCCAGAGGATCACAAAGAGTTGGACACAAATAAATGACTAACACACATACACAATTTAGAGTTGAGATAGCCAGGACGGGTGGTAGCTTAAAATAAGAGGTTTAGACAGGAAATGTCAAAGCAATACCATGCAGGTCCCTCTCCTTCAGTTCTAATTCCCTGGGGTCATCCAGAATGTGTACATTTTTTTCATCCCTAAATTAAGACATGTGCAAGCTTAATCCATTGCAGGGAAGATTAACACTGGACTCTAGCCATTAAACTAGTGATATCTGAGGAAAGAAACAGACTGACACTATTGGCTAATTCTTTATTTACTACCTTCTTGACTGCCACGACCATTTATAAGTATAGCATTGTCTGGTTTTGAGTGTACAAGTGTCTGGACTATTAAGTAGGCAGTTGATTATGTTAGTTTACTTAAAGGGACCGCTGTCTGTCTGCAACTCTGATTCACCCACACTGGGCTCCTTTCTGATCCTAGAATATGCTAAGCACTCTCCTTCCTCAGGGCCTTTGCACCTTTTCTCCCATCTGCCTATAACACTCTTATCCCAAGTATCTTCAGTGCTTGAGCCCTCACTTCAGCTGTCTGCTCAAAAGTCATCTCATCAGAAAGGCCATCCCTGACCACCTTATGTAACATAATTCCCATCACTTGCAATCCCTTCAGCCTGCTTTGCTTTCCTTTGTAGCATTTGCCATCATCGAACTTGTTATACATTTACTTCTTTATAGATTTCCTCTGTTTCCTGGCAGTACAATGGTAGCACCATGATGGCAGGGAGTTTGTTCTATTTGCTAATGAATCTCAATGCCAGGATCAATGGCATTGTTCAGTATATAGTGGCACTCAAGATATATTTGTTGAATAAATGAATGGGTATCTATAGTGCTTTGAGGAAGATATGGTTAACTTGGTGTTTGTGATCTTAAAAGATATTTTAGGGAATTCCCTCGGAATCCAGTGGTTAGGACTCTGCATTGTCACTGCCCTTGCCCAGGTTCTATCCCTAGTTAGGGAACTAAGATCCTGCAAGCCCTGTGGCATGGTAAAAAAAAAATATATATATATATATGTGTGTGTGTGTGTGTGTGTGTGTGTGTGTGTGTGTGTGTGTATAGCCAAATAGGAGCATATACATTTATAAAACCAAAGAGTCAGTCAGTCAGTTCAGTCGCTCAGTCGTGTCTAACTCTTTGCGACCCCATGAATTGCAGCACGCCAGGCTTCCCTGTCCAACACCAACTCCCGGAGTTCACTCAGACTCACATCCATCGAGTCAGTGATGCCATCCAGCCATCTCATTCTCTGTCATCCCCTTCTCCTCCTGCCCCCAATCCCTCCCAGCATCAGAGTCTTTTCCAATGAGTCAACTCTTCGCATGAGGTGGCCAAAGTACTAGAGTTTCAGTTTTAGCATCATTCCTTCCAAAGAACACCCAGGACTGATCTCCTTTAGGATGGACTGGTTGAATCTCCTTGCAGTCCAAGGGATTCTCAAGAGTCTTCAACACCACAGTTCAAAAGCATCAGTTCTTCAGGGCTCAGCCTTCTTCACAGTCCAGCTCTCACATCCATACATGACTACTGGAAAAACCATAGCCTTGACTAGATGGACCTTTCTTGGCAAAGTAATGTCTCTGCTTTTGAATATGCTGCTGCTGCTAAGTCGCTTCAGTCATAGCCAACTCTGTGCGACCCCACAGATGGCAGCCCACCAGGCTCCCCTGTCCCTGGGATTCTCCAGGCAAGAACACTGGAGTGGGTTGCCATTTCCTTCTCCAATGCATGAAACTGAAAAGTGAAAGTGAAGTCGCTCAGTCTTGGTGACCCATGGACTGCAGCCCATCAGACTTCCCCGTCCATGGGATTTTCCAGGCAAGAGTACTAGAGTGGGGTGCCATTGCCTTCTCCCCTTGAATATGCTATCTAGGTAGAAAGATTAATTAAAATGTTTCACCCCATTAATTGAAAGATTACCCACGCACATAAGGCATCTATAAATTTATTTTTCTTTCTAGAATTATGGCTGGACTCCCTAGATAAAATGCACAGAAAGACTAAAGCTAATTGCCCTAAAGCTAAAGTGGGGTGCGTAGAGAGAAGGGGGACTTTTATAATATCTGTTCAAGTCTCATCTTCTGCTGGATTGTGAAAGTTCCTTGAGGACATAGCCCACATTATGCATCTTTTTATTCTCCTATATACTTATCTGAATGTGTTGCAAATGGTAAGTAATCAGAAAACACAGATAGGTAATGAAAAACACCTGTGAGTTTCAAATAAATCATGTATATTCTGAATATTTTGGCAGTAAAGTAAGAGTTTCTAAATTCGTCACTCTGCTGCTAGAATATACATGCTTGTTGACAAAGACCATAAATCTTCATAAAATGTTAGAAAGGGGGAGTAGAAAAATTTTAAATATGTACAAAGACAAACTGTCCTAAAAATACTTTGTTTTAAATAGCGATAGCATCAACATTGCAGAACATAAAAAGTAGATCGTTTGCATCTGAAAAGTTCACAGCTATAAAAAAGATGATGTTACTTCAGTCCAGACTTGCTGACTGGAATTATCTTCCTGTGCTATCCAAAAGCTTACCTACACTTTGATGGGTTTAGAAAAAGAAAAAAAAAAATCCTATGTGTATTCTTTTAGGTTAGTTCCAGAAAATACAGACAGGCCTCCTACACAGATTTACCGTGAAGCTGATCAAGTTCAAGCTTCAGGATCGCCGTTTGTTCTGGCAGGAAGTTCCAGAAAACAGGCTCATGTGTGTGGGTTTTTTGTTTGTTTGTTTTTTTGAGACCTCACCCCTACTCCACCTAACACACACAATTGCATAAGCTTCAAGCTCATAAAAACCTGGACCCATCCTGACAGCCCTCCATTAGAATATTAACATTAAGAAAACTAGGCTAGAATCTGCAAAAACGATCCAAAGATCATTTTTTAATGTCAAGCATTTCTCCATAGTCCCAGCAAAGAGAGGCGAATGGGGTTCAACAGTCTCTTTGGGGTACTGTTAGTATTTCTTTTCCCCGGAAACAAAATGAAGTCTTGGAAACCATGACTAGATAAAAGTTACTTTCATTAAATGTAAGTATATATAACCCTAGATAGTTTTAGCCATAGAAATTTGGTAATGTATCACAGCGAACTAGATTGCTAGTGTTCTGAACTTATTTCTTTAAATTTATTTTTAATTGACATATAATTCAGTCGATATGGTATTAGTTTCAAGCACACAACACAGTGATTTGATGTCTATATACTGCACACTCAGTGGCTAAGTTGTATCTTTGCCACTCCATGGACTGTAGCCCATCAGGCTCCTCTGTCCATAGAATTTTACAGGAAAGAAAATTAGAGCAGATTGCCATTTCCTCCTTCAGAAGATCTTCCCTACCTAGGGAATGAACCCATGTCTCCTGAGTCTCTTTACCACTGAGCCACCTAGGAAGCCTGTGAACTAATACATTACAAAATTATCCACAATAAATGTAGTTACTGTCCATCACCAAAGTTAACACAACATTATTGACTATATTAGAACTTATCTTCAACAGTAAATAAATTATCTTTATTGGTGCTAAGTACAACTGGTTAAAATACAAGCCCATCTGATTTCACCCTAAATTCCTTTGGTCCCGTTGTATCACAAAACAAAGGGGTGCGACCAACGTTATATGATTTAATTAAGGAATTACAGTAAGTCTTTCCCAATATTCACTAGATTTGTGACCATTTTTGACAAGAAGATGAAAACAAACAAACAAAAAACCCTGCTGCCATCTCGGCTTTTGGTTACTGAAGTTTTCAAACTCGTAGTAGTGAGTTCTTAAAGATTAGAGAGAATTTAGGGGGAGGAAACAAGGATACACTCAATCACTTCCCCGGTCCTACCCTTCTCCCGCCCTTTTCTTGTTTGCAACTAGGTCCATCCCTCCAGTGTATATAGTCCCAGCAGCTAAATTTTCACTAATGAGTAAAGTGGTACTAATACCTAGTTGTTGTTGTTTTTTAATATGCTAGCCTGTGATGTTAACTATGCCTACCCTACCCGAGGCTCAACTTTGGGGACGGTCCCCTCATCCCTCGATAGGTCCGCGGGGCATTAGCGCTCCCTCGTCAAGGTCCCTCAATCCAAGAAGGTCCAGGGCCACCTGGCCAGGAGAGGCGCCCTGAAGAAAGTCTCCTTGAGGTGGCCACAACGCCCAGATAAAGCGAGCGGGCAAGGCGGGAAGGTGGCCCCAACGCACTCCAATAGGACGCGGCCCGTTCCCAGCCGGGGACGCGCCCGACAGGAGGGGGAAGGGAGTGTCGCCACCGAATCCCAGGAAAGGCCGCGGGACCCACCTCCGGCTCCCCCTCGCTCCCGCCCTCGGCCCCACCTCCCCCAGCCTGCACAAAGCCGGCCCGGAGGCGGGGGCCAGGCCTGCTGGGAGGCCGCCTGGACGAGACTGGACCGGGCCCGCGGCTCCGGCCGCAGTGCCCCGGCGCGTCTCCGGTTCCAGTCCCGGACGGGGCGGACGCGCCCCCCGGCTGGCCTTAGAAGGCGCGGGAAGCCGGGCTCCCCGCCTTTTCAGGCGACAGTGCCCCGGGGAGGCCAGGCGCGCTCGCGCCGTCCCGCTAGCCACGCCCGAGGTGGCGGCTTCAAGCGCGCGGCGCCCGGGCCGTCGGGCGGAGGCCGGCCGGGCGTGGGGGTGACTCCCTAAGTCGCACGCGCCCCTTCGCACCCAACCGTGGCACAAACTCTGGCCTCAAGTCGATCCCTCTCATTTCCGAAAGGCCCCCGTCCTCCCGCACCTGCGTAAGGTGGCCAGACAATGCGGGGGCGGGCAGGAGGGGCGGGGAGGCCCAGGGACTGGGGTGGGTTCGGCGCCCGTGGCCCCCGAGACCGCGGCCGGCCGGCGCCTGGCCTCCCGTCGGGGGCGCACACACGCACACCGTCCGGCCCGGTGCGGGAAGATGGCCGTTTCTGCTTTCAGGATAAAGGCTCTTTGTTGCGCTCACACAAAAGCCGCCAAGACCCGCTTTTCCAGCAGGCCCTTTGGGCAAATCGAAGGAACGCAGATGAATTTTCCAAATGGCCTGGGAGCCCAAAGCGGTGGAGCAACTAAAAGAGAAGGGGAATAAGAGGCCTCCCGCCCTCTTCTACCGAAACCTCTGCCAATATCCAAGGATTCGTCCTGGGAGACCGGGGCTGAGATCATTCGTAAAGGGAGGAAGGAAAGAGGAAAACCTACTTTTGCTATCAAGGCCCAAAGGCTGTCTCTTATACACATCTGGGTATCTATAGTGCTTTGAGGAAGATATGGTTAACTTGGTGTTTGTGATCTTAAAAGATATTTTAGGGAATTCCCTCGGAATCCAGTGGTTAGGACTCTGCATTGTCATCCCGCATTGTCTGGCCACCTTACGCAGGTGCGGGCAGGAGGGGCGGGGAGGCCCAGGGACTGGGGTGGGTTCGGCGCCCGTGGCCCCCGAGACCGCGGCCGGCCGGCGCCTGGCCTCCCGTCGGGGGCGCACACACGCACACCGTCCGGCCCGGTGCGGGAAGATGGCCGTTTCTGCTTTCAGGATAAAGGCTCTTTGTTGCGCTCACACAAAAGCCGCCAAGACCCGCTTTTCCAGCAGGCCCTTTGGGCAAATCGAAGGAACGCAGATGAATTTTCCAAATGGCCTGGGAGCCCAAAGCGGTGGAGCAACTAAAAGAGAAGGGGAATAAGAGGCCTCCCGCCCTCTTCTACCGAAACCTCTGCCAATATCCAAGGATTCGTCCTGGGAGACCGGGGCTGAGATCATTCGTAAAGGGAGGAAGGAAAGAGGAAAACCTACTTTTGCTATCAAGGCCCAAAGGGGGTATTAAACATTCACATTCTTGCAGGGTTTCTCCCCTTAATCGGGGTAGAAACATAATCTGGAAAAGTCTGGATACACCAAAAAGAAAAAGAAAGAAAAAAAAAAAAACCAACAATAGCAACTTAAAAAAAAAAAAATAACAAACCAGTTGCCATCAGCCCAAAGTGGTAGTAGCAGCAGCCGGCGCGTGTGATCCACTTACTTGTCCGACTCTTGTGACATGTTTGATCCAATGAACTCGCTCCCCTTTTCCTGGAGCCTCAGCCTCTGGTGAAACTGGACTTTCAAGTCTGTGCAGGTGAAGGTGTGTGAGAGCGCCCGAGATGGCAGAACAAGAGCTACAGGTAATTCTGCTTTTCCGTCCCCCCTCACCACTCTCGCTCGCTCGCCCGCTCGCGCCCTCACCTAGCCGGAAAGGTGGGATAAGGGGGGGGGCCCCTCACATGGGGCCCGAGCTCGGAGGCGGCCGGGCGGCGCGGAGTCCCTCCCGAATGGTGGCAATGGGCAGCCACAGAGCAGAAAGTGGCGGACTTGGGCGGCCACAGGTAACTTTCTCGAAGGAGCTGAATTCTTTCACTAAAGGGTACGAGCCCGAGGGACGAGCTGCTCGGTGATTGGCTGCGGGGCTCCCTCAGGTGAGCTGCCATTGGCAGAGGCGCGCTCAGGTAAGGCCCTTCTCCAAGTGCAGGTAACTCACTCCGAAGTTTACCTGAGTGGAGCGGCGGCACGCTTGCAGCCCAGCGGCGGGCCGTGGGAGCTGAGGGTCGGTGTTTGGAGCAGACTTCGTGCTATGTTTCCCTCCTTCCCAGAGGCCGGCCTGGGGTGAGGGGTTGGGGGACCTTGAAGGAGAGAAGTTAACCAGGGGGGAAAAAAAAAAAAAAACAACAACCCACACCTGCAACCACTAGGGATTGTGGGTCGAACGGAAGGACTAAGGAGAGCTGAACTCGGGTGTCCCAAGCCAACCGGAATCAAATGCGCAGCACAACCGCGAGGCTTTTAATACCCACATTAAGAGGACAGTGTTGGACAGTGTCAGAAGAGTACAGGACTGAAGTTTACGTTGTGCTCCGAGGGGTCGTAAAGCGCAAAGATCGCCAAGTCTGTTACGTAATTGCATTTTTAACATTCTTATCCACAACAAACAACATGTCATGTCCCAATGTGTAAAACATACGGTAGACGGCTAGACTTATAAATAGATAAGCAGACACGACTTAGCGACCGAACAGCAGCAGCAGCATCCTTTCTTGACCTCGGAGGGTAGGGACAGGCTAGTTTTGACGGGATGAAGAAATTTGGTTGAACAGACACTCAAATGGCTCCAGCGCAACTCTTCCATCTCAGTTCTGCAGACTAGGATTGCAGAGCTGCAAACCACTGAATCCCTTCCATAAACCTATTGTCATTTGACGTTTCCAGGCAGGCATCAACATTTACATTGTAATTCGATAGAGGCAGCAACTACAAAGGTGCTTTATCCTTCCAGCTTAATATGGTTGCTACGGAAACATTCAGGATGAAACTGACTTTTTGCAGTTTTGTTGCCCCTGGTTGAGAGCAGCGAATTTGCAAACCTGTAATTTATAACCAATTCTTCCAATGAGTACTTGTGTAAATTCTGACAGTAATGTAGTCCATGCATATTAATTATAGAAATAAAGAGGGCGTGGAAATTTTATCATAATTTATTTCGAGTTATTACTATGTTGGCAGAGGTGAAACAACTGTCATTTTAATTTGTATGGATCATATATTTCCTACATATGATATTATGAGGCAAGGTTTGGTTGCTCCATGTTTCATTTTCAGCAAATGAATTTCAGGATTTTTTTTTCAAGTACAGTATAAGCACGCACACTATCTTTTTTAAGATAATACAATCTTTAAGGTAATGCAATACCTGCTTTCATGTACCTTCTTAACCTCCAAATTCCACTTTTAGCTGTCTATTCTGTCATTACCTTCCTATTTCTAGTAATTTACACAGCTATCCCTTGATTTATCAATTTTGATAACAGGTGCTTTGACCACCTGTTGTCTTAGATAAGGACTTAGCTCTTTCAAACCCTGTCCAGTTTCATCTTCCCACCATTTTCCAATATATCTCTTTCACAGCAAGTAGTCAGTGAGTATGCAAATACTAGTCACATCAGAACCAGCTACTGTACTATGCTTGTTTTCTTATTTTTAAAACAAGCTTTTATCTGTTTACTTAGTTTGTGATGTTTCCAATCTGATATTTTTTTTCTACAACATGTCTATCAAATGACTGTCACATTTATTTTTCAAACGATCAATCAATCCTAACCCCCACATCCCCAAATATCCCTCCGAAAGTCCACTGCCCTTTTGTTCCAAGGGAGATGAGTTCCTCTCTGGACCTGCTACTCAGCTGTCATCTTGGGACAATCCATCATCTCCAGGGTAAGCGCACCATTTCTTTGTCATGTTAAAAGTTCATCTTAACTTAGGAAGGTTCCCCAAATATCAGAAACAAGATTTTTTTCTTCTGGGCTCTTAAGCATCTCAAAAGAAATATCTGCCATCCCTTGACTGAGGGTACGCTCACCTGGCTGCTGGTGTTCTCAGAACAGGTCAGAAGAGATCCAGAGCAGTCATTGCTCAGTAAGCAGTTTCTTTCTTTCCTGTAGGTGCTTTACTCCTGCTCTTCTTTCTGCCGGATGCACAAGCCTCTCTCCTGTATTTCCGACTCTCACTGTCATCACCTGGCTGCAAGAAGTGGGACAGGGGACCTGAGGACCTAACAAGTCCAAATATCCAGTCACTCCCAGCCTCTCACCTCTCTCTCACGTCTGGGATCCTGCACCCTCTCCTCAGCATCTTTCTCGTATCTCTGGCATCTCCAAGACCCGGCCCAATCTGGTGTTTTGTAGAAGAATCTCTTGGGCTGTTTCTATACTGACCTCTAGGATGTCATTAGAGTAGCTTCTGATGTTCTGTTAAATCAATTTCCACTCTTCCATTTATCCCCATCTTCCAGAATTGTGTTGAGACAGATCTTTTGCAGATGACTCCACCTCCATCCTCTCTGTCCCTGTGAATTTATCCTCTTACTTTCCTTTACTGTCCTTTTCAGGAGGCAATGAACATAAACAAGTATGGGTCAATCTGCCATCTTTAATCTGAAGCCATTTCCAAAACCATCAAAAACTTTTACCAAACTGTCCCAAATTTGTTTGTGCAAATAAAACTAGAATTTATGAGCCAACCTTGCCTTTTCTTGATCAGTGGTGCCCAAGATTCCTTTCTTTCTTGCCAGTATCTAATAACTTAACCTTGACTGCATTGCTTAGTCAATTGTTTGACTACCTACTGCTATGTTGTTTGGTTTGATTCATGAAGCAGAAGGTCCTCATGAACAATTTAAAATCATCAACCATTAGGTTAACTCTGTTACCCAATTGAAGTTTTTTTTTTAATTTTTTAAATTTTTACTTATTTTTTAACTTTTTATTTTGTATTAACATTGGGGTATTAACAAAGTTGCGATAGTTTCAGGTGAACAGTGAAGGGACTCAGCCATATGTATACTATTTATTTATTTACTTATTTTTGGCTGTGCTGGGTCTTCATCGCTGCACGGGATTTTCTCTAGTTGCAGGGGCTGGGCTGGGGGCTGTCTACTCTTTGTTGCTTGGGCTTCTTGCTGCAGTGGCTTCTCTTGTGGAGGAACACAGGCTCTAGGGCACACGGCTTCAGTTATTCCCATGTGTGGGCTCAGTAGCTGTGGTTCCTGGGCTCTGGAGTACAGGCTCAAGTTGTGGTGCTCGGGCTTAGTTGCTTCAAAGCATGTGGAATCTTCCAAGACCAGAGATCAAACCCATGTCTCCTGCATTGGCAGGCAGATTCTTTACAGTGAGCCACCAAAGAAGCCCCAGGTCACCCAATTGTTTTGATTCTGTTGGCAAAATAGTTCTAAATGACTCTGAAACCTTGCCACACCCAATGTACTTCTCTCTTTCTCAAACATCTTTCTCCATAAACTCTTAAGTGCAGCAGTCATTCCCAATGTTGCGGTCCCTGGATGGACCATCAACATCAGGTTACCTGGGAGCTTGTGAAAAATGCAAATTCACCAACTCACCCCAGGCCTCAAGAAACTCATGGGGGTGGACAGCAGTCTGTGTGTCTAGCAAGTCCTCCAGGTGATTCTGACGCAGGTTAGATTTGAAACACATCAGTTCCAAATGCTGACGGGAGGAAGTTGCACCTCAGTAGCCGCTGAAAGCCATCATTGTAAATTATGCTGAATTTGGAGTTTTCCAGCAACTTGTAGCAACCATTGGGTAGGCAGTTGATTTTACCTGTCTGGATTATTTGATTCCTAATCTAGTGACTGTTTATATAATGGTTGACTGTTATTCTCAATTGGAACAGTTAGTGCATTTTTTAAAAACAGCCTGTGATCTGCTACATTATTTGTCATACCTTTAGGAATTTCAGCACAGGTTAGTGTTTGATGTCATTTTATGTGGCAGCAACAAGTAAATTCTCATGTAAGAAGCTAGTGTTTTTAAACTATTTCATTTATGAGACTAAAGTTTTAGTTAAATTTCTAGGGGAGAGAAACTTCTATTATCATTTAATGTTGACTTCTGTTATCATTTTAATGGTAATTTTTAGCTATTATAATGGCCAATGCCATTTTCCTAAACTAAAACTTTAGTATTTGCTACCAAATTGTTGTTTTATTATGTCTTTTTTTCCTCTCAGTTGTTTTGACTCCGCAAAAATCAGTAGATGCTACCCCGTAGCCAACTCATCTCCATAGTGCCCTGAGTGAAGACAAGTCAGTTTAGATATATGATGTATTAAAACCCACTACCTAAGGCTCCAGAGAGTGAGAAGAACAGCTCTTAGATGTTAAATCTGTTATAATGAGATGTGGGGAGAAGAATGCTGCTTCTGTGGCATATGGGCAGAAATACTAAGTTTGTTTTTAAATTGTATGTATATACATATCTATAACATATATATATTAATGTATGTATTATATTTATCTATTTGGCTGCATCAGGTCTTAGTTGCAGTACATGGACTTAGTTGCCCCACAGTATGTAGGATCTTAGTTCCCAGACCAGGGATTGAACCTGTGTCCCCTGCATGAAAGATGGTTTACTTTGGCCATGTCATGCAAAGAGTTGACTCATTGGAAAAGACTCTGGGAGGGATTGGGGGCAGGAGGAGAAGGGGATGACAGAGGATGAGATGGCTGTGTGGCATCACTGACTCAATGGACGTGAGTCTGAGTGAACTCTGGGAGTTGGCGATGGACAGGGAGGCCTGACGTGCTGCGATTCGGACACGACTGAGCGACTGAACTGAACTGGACTGGACTGGGCCACCAGAGAAGTTCCTAGAAATACCAGGTTTCTAGGAACCCATCAGTTGAGTCTGTTTTGCTGCTTTTCACCCACTGAATGTCATATACAGGGCCACTAAAGCACATTGAATCACTGTGGTAGATGACTGGTGGTATCTCCTAGGTTGCTTCACACTATAAAAATCCTTTTTTTGTTGTTTGGCTTTTATCCCCAAGAAGTAACCGTGTAAAGAATGAAATGTACCTGGGTGTCTAAATTTGAAATCGGCATAGAAATATATAACTTAACCAACTAAGCATTAAATGGCACTTTTCTTACTGTTTGGGGTCACTTCTGTTTTTCATAGTTGTATGGATATGTATATTTGCATTGACACTGTTTCCATGAAGACTCTGAAACTAGCCGTGTGGACTTCAGCTAGTAGCCTGAAGTAGCACATCTCCTTCAGGGAAGTGAAAATTTCTCTTTCTTGGGCTGGTCATTGGTAACTCTTCAACAGAAAGGTGGTCCTGTTAAAACATACTGCATTGAATACATATCTTTATCTCTACTTCTTCCTGAAGTCCCATTGATGGAAGAATAAGAGAGGAGATGAGATGGTTCAAGATAACAAAATTTGGAAGGTGGAAAAAAAGTGGAAAGTGACTGAAGGAGTAGAAACTCATTTAGCTGAACTGAGAAAGATGAGCCAGAGCATCTGTAGACAGGATCAAGCCTGTTTAGGTGATAGAACCTCATAAAGACATAGAAAATCAAATTTCTAATTGTCTTTAAAGGTGGGAGCAAGTGAAAGGACTCAAACCAGAGGAATAGATTAACATTTTTAATTCAAAGCTGTTAGACCCTCTAGGTCCCCTTGCCCCCACATCCCACCCCTGGTGTAATCAAGCTTCTATCTGTATTAATTTGCTTGTCATTCAGTTACTAAGTCATGACAAACTCTTTGTGACCCCATGGACTATAGTATGTCCTTCACCATCTCCCAGAGTTTGCTCCAACTCATGTCCACTGAGTCAGTGATACCATCCAACCAGCTCGTCCTCTGTCATCGCCCCCATCATCCTCCTGCCTTCAGTCTTTCCCAACATCAGGGTCTTTCCCAATGAGTGAGCCCTTTGCATCAGGTGGCCACAGTATTGGAGCTTCAACTTCACATCAGTCCTTCCAGTGAATATTCAGTGTAGATTTCTTTGAGGATTGATTGGTTTGATCTTATAGTTCAAGGGACTCTCAAGAGTCTTTTCCAGCACCATAATTTGAAAGCATCAATTTTTTGGCACTCAGCCTTCTTTACCGTCCAACTCTCACATCTGTACATGACTACTAGAAAAACCATAGCTTTGACTATACTGATCTTTGTTGGCAAAGCTAGGGCCACCATAAAAAATACCACACATCATGTGGATTAAACAAGAGAAATATATTTTCTCACGGTTCTGGAGGCTACAAGTCCAAGGTTAAGGTTTCAGCAGGGTTGGTTTCATTCTGAAGCCTCTCTGCTTGACTTACAGATGGCTGTCACTGGCTCTGTCTTCACAGAACCTGTTCACTGTGAACATGCACGTGTCCTAATCTTCTCTTCTTATAAGGACACTGGTGATGTTGAATTAGGGCCCACACATATGACCCCATTTTACCTTAATTGCCTTTTTTCAAACACTGTCTCCAGATACAGTCACATTCGGAGGTAAGGCCACACCTCAGAGTTATTGGAGATTTAGTTCCAGAGCACCTCAATAAAGTGAATATTGCAGAAATGCAAGTCACATGAATTCTTTGGTTTCCCAGTACATACAAAAGCTCTGTTTACACTATATTGTAATCTATTAATTGTGCAGTGGCATTATGTCTAAGAAAACAATGTGCATACTTTTAAGTAAAAAATACTTCATTGAAGTCATCCCCGGCTCAACAGCATAGGACTAAAGAATGGGTTGTCTTTTCTTTTCTTTTCTTTTGTTTTTTTCTTCCAACATATCTATCCTTTTCCCAGATCAAGACGTACTCCAGAAAAAATAGTTTCGTTTTTATGTTGAAATAAGACGTTTTGTTTTATTTTCATGTGCTGCTGCTGCTGCTACTGCTAAGTCGCTTCAGTCATGTCCAACTCTGTGCATAGAAAACAATGTGCATACTTTTAAGTAAAAAATACTTCATTGAAGTCATCCCCGGCTCAACAGCATAGGACTAAAGAATGGGTTGTCTTTTCTTTTCTTTTCTTTTGTTTTTTTCTTCCAACATATCTATCCTTTTCCCAGATCAAGACGTACTCCAGAAAAAATAGTTTCGTTTTTATGTTGAAATAAGACGTTTTGTTTTATTTTCATGTGCTGCTGCTGCTGCTACTGCTAAGTCGCTTCAGTCATGTCCAACTCTGTGCAGCCCCAGAAACGGCAGCCCACCAGGCTCCCTCGTCCCTGGGATTCTCCAGGCAAGAACACTGGAGTGGGTTGCCATTTCCTTCTCTAATGCATGAAAGTGAAAAGTGAAAGTGAAGTTACTCAATCATGTCTGACTCTTTGAGAGCCCATGGACTGCAACCTATCAGGCTGCTCCATCCATGGGATTTTCCAGGCAAGAGGACTGGAGTGGGCTGCCATCACCTTCTCCGTTTATTGTCATGTAGAATACCACAATTTATTGCTTAAAAAAATACTTTATTGTTAAAATGCTAGCCATCATCTGAGCCTTCATTAAGTAATCTTTTTGTTGGTGGACAGTCTTGCCTAGGTATTGATGGCTGCTGACTAATCAGAGTAGTGGTTGCTGAAGGTTTGGGTGGCTGTGATGACTTAAAATAAGACAACAGTGAAGTTTGCTGCATCAATTGACTCTTCCTTTCACAAAGAAATTGCTTGGTAGTATGCAGTACTGTTTAAGAGCAAGAACTTCCTTTAAAACTAGAGTCAATCCTCTCAAGTCCTGCTATTGCTTTACCAGCTAAGTTTTTGTCATATTTTAAACCCTTGTCATTTCAACAATCTTCATAGCATCTTCACCAGGGGTAGATTCCATTTCAAGAAATCATTTTCTTTGCTCAGCCATGCCAAGAAGCAACTCGGCATTCGTGAAAGTTTTATCACGAGGTTGCAGCAATTCAGTCACATCTTCAGGTTCTACTTCTGTTTCTGATTCTCTTGCTGTTTCCACCACTGAAATCTTATTTCCTTCACTGAAATCTTTCTTTTATTTGTTTTTGATTACAGCATAATTTCTTCACAATGTTGTATTGGTTTCTGCCATATAACAACATGAATCAGCTGTAAGTATACATACATCCCCTCCCTCTTGAGCCTCCCTCCCATCCCCATCCCATCCCATCCCTCTAGGTTGTCACAGAGCACCAGGCTGAGCTCCCTGTGTTTTATAGCAGCTTCCCACCAGCTATCTGTTTTACATGGGGCACTGTATATGTTTCAATGCTATTGTCTCAATTCCTCCCACCTTCTCCTTCCCCCACTGTGTACACAAGTCTGTTCTCCATGTCTGCATCTCCATACTGCCCTCCAAATAGGTTCATCAGTACCGTTTTTCTAGATTCCATACATATGCGTTAATATGTGATATTCGTTTTCCTGTCTTCACTCTATAACAGGCTCTAGGTTCATCCATCTCAGTTCAACTGGCTGAAATGTATTCCTTTTTATGGCTGAGTAATATTGTATTGCATATATGTACCACAATTGCTTTATCCATTCATCTGTCAATGAACATCTAAGTTACTTTCCTGTACTGGCCAGGCAGCACTGAATGTTGGGGTACATGTGTGTTTTTGAATAATGGTTTTCTCAGGGTATATGCTCAGTAGTAGGAGTGTTGGGTCATGTGGTAGTTTTATTCCTGGTTTTTTTAAGGATTCTCCATACTGTTCTTCATAGTGACTACATCAATTCACATTCCCACCAACAGTATAAGAGGGTTCCATTTTCTCCACATCCTCTCCAGCATTTATTGTTTGTGAATTTTTTGATGATGGCCATTCTGACCATGTGAGATGATAGTTCATTGTAGTTTTGACTTGCATTTCTCTAATAGTAAGGAATGCTGAGCATCTGTATGTCTTCTTTAGAGAAATGTCTGTTTAGGTCTTCTGCCCATTTTTTGATTGGAGACTGTTTTTCTGGTATTGAGCTGCATGAGCCACTTGTATATTTTGGAGATTAATCCTTTGTCAGTTGCTTCATTTGCTATTATTTTCTTCCATTCTGAGGGTTGTCTTTTCATTTTGTTTATATTTGTTTTCATTTTCCTTTGGTGTGCAGAAGCTTTTAAGTTTAATTAAGTCCCATTTGTTTACTTTTGTTTTTATTTCCATTACTCTAGGAGGTAGGTCAAAGAAGATCTTGCTGTGATTTATGTCAAAGAGCCTTCTCTGAAGTCTTGAATGCCTCAAAGTCATTCATGAGGATTGGAACCAACCTTTACCCAACTCCTGTTTGTTTGTTTGAATTTTGCTTTTTGACTGCACTGGGCCTTTGTTGCTGCTCACAGGCTTTTGTCCAGTTGTGGCGGGCAGGGCACACTCTTTCCTGTGGTGTGCACGCTTCTCATGGTGGCCTCTCTCATTGCAGAGCACAGCCTCCAGGTGTGTGGGCTTCCGTAGTCATGGCACATAGAGTTAGTTGCCCCACAGCATGTGAGATCTTCCTTTACCAGGGATCCAACCCATGTCTGTCCCTTGCATTGGCAGGCGGATTCTTAACCACTGGGTCATCAGAGAAGTCCTTCCTAACTCCTGCTGATATTTTGACCTTTTTTCCATGAGTCATCTCATCTTAATGTTCTTAATGACTGTTTTTAATGGCATCTAGAATGACGAATCCTTTCCTGAAGGTTTTTCATTTACTTTGTCCAGATGCATGAGAAGAATTATTATCTATGGCAGCTTTAGTCTTACACAGTGTATTTCTTAATTAGTAAGACTTGAAGGTTGAAATGACTCCTTGATCCACGGGCTGCATAATGGATATTGTCTTAGGAGGCATGAAACATTCATCTCTTTGTATGCCTCCATCAGAGCTCTTAGGTAACCAGGTGCATTTTCAGTGATCATCGGTATTTTGAAATTAATCTCTTTTTTTCTGAGCAGTAGGTCTCAACAGTGGCTTGCTGCTGCTGCTGCTAAGTCACTTCGGTCGTGTCTGACTCTGTGCAACCCCATAGACAGCAACCCACCAGGCTCCCCCATCCACGGGATTTTCCAGGCAAGAGTACTGGAGTGGGTTGCCATTGGCTTCTCTGCGACAGTGGCTTAGAACATTCAGTTAGCCATGTTGTAAACACATATGCAATCATACAAGCTCTTTATTCCATTTATTGAGCACAGTCAAAGTAGATTTAGGATAGTTCTTAAGGGCCTGAGGATTTTCAGAGTGGTTGATGAGCACTGATTTCAACTTCAAATCACCAGCTGTATAAACCTCTTTTGTGAGAGTCTGCCTGTCCTTTGAAGCTTTGAAGCCAGTTGTTGACTTCTCTCTAGTTGTAAAAGTTCTAGATGGCATCTTCTTCCAATATAAGGGTTTTTCATCTACATCGAAAGTTTGGTGTTTAGTGTCGCCATCTTTGTTAATTATCTTAGCTAGATCTTCTTATAACTTGCTGCAGCTTCTACATCAGCACTTGTTGCTTCATCTTACACATTTATGTAACAGAGATAACTTCTTTCCTTAAAGCTCATGAACCAGCTCTGCTAGCTTCAGACTTTTCTTCTACAGCTTCCCCACCTCCATCAGGCGTCACAGAATTGAAGAGAATTAGAGCACTTTCACTTTTCACTTTCATGCATTGGAGAAGGAAATGGCAACCCACTCCAGTATTCTTGCTTGGAGAATCCCAGGGATGGCGGAGCCTGGTGGGCTGCTGTCTATGGGTCGCACAGAGTCAGACACGACTAAAGTGACTTAGCAGCAGCAGCAGCAGAGCCTTGCTCTGGATGAGGCTTTGGTTTAAGACAACATGGTAGCTGGTTTGATCTATCTAGACCACTAAAACTTGCTTCATATCAACAATAAGTTTTTCACTTTCTTATCATTTCTGTGTTCACTGGAGTAGCACTTTTAATTTCCTTCAAGAACTTTTTTTTTTTACCTTTACAACTTAGCTAATTATTTGGCACAAGAGGCCCAACTTTTGGCTTAACTCAGCTTTCTATATGCCTTTCTCATTGAACTTAATAATTTTCAGCTTTAATTTAAAATGAGACACATGTGATTTGTCCTTTCATTTGGACACTTAGAGGCCACTGTAGGGTTATTAAGTGGCCTGATAACAATATTGTTGGGTCTCAGGGAATAGGGGGGCCTGAGAGAGATGGGGGAATGGCCTGTCAATGGAGACATTAGAATACACACACATTTAGCAATTAAGTTGGCCATCTTATATGGGCACAGTTCATGGTGCCACCATAACAATTACAATAGTAGCATTGAAGGTCACTTATTGGGCTTCCCTGGCGATTCAGTGGTAAAGAATCCACTTGCCAGTGCAAGCAGCATGGATTCGATCCTGGTCTGGGAAGATCCCATGTGCCACGGAGCAATCAAGCCCAAGCACCCACCTGTTGCACCTGCTCCAGAGCCTGGGAACTGCAACTGCTGAGCCTATGCCACAGCTACTGAAGCCCACGTGCCTGGACCCCGTGCTCTGCTGCAAGAGAAGCCATTGCTGTGAGAAGCTCATGCACTGCAAGGAAGAGCAGCCCTGGCTCCCTGCAGCTAGGCAAAAGCCCACGCAGCACCGAAGGCCCAGCACAGCCAGATGGCTAATAAATAAAATTTGTAAAAAGAACACATCACGCATCACTGTAACAGATATAATATAATTTAAAAGTTTGAAATATTGCAAAAATCGTGAAAATGTGACACAGAAACAAAGTGGTCAAATGCCATTGGAAAAATGGTACTAACAGACTTGCTTGATGCAGGGTTGTTAAAAAAAAAAGCACACGAAACACAATAAAGTGAAGTGCAATAAAATGGAGTATGCCACTGCCAAGGGTTAGGACCTCAACCTGTGAATTTAGGTGGGGGCACAATTCAGCCTGTAACACCATCCCTCCTCATTCTGGCAGGAGACAGAAGTGTATTCTACACAAACTGAACCCGGAAGACTGCAGACTTGGGTGTATCGAGGGAATCATCAGGAGTGAGGCGCTGGACCTGTAACAAGGAGAGTTTGTGAAGGCCATATGCTAATCCGGGAGATACCATCTCCTGGTTTCCTCCACCCAGCCCAGTGAGCCAGGAACCAAGCTTATCCCACCAGCAGCCACCCCTTTCCTCAAAGCAGGAGATCAGAAGATCTTTCTTTGGATTAATTGTAAGGTCTTAGAGGAAAGATCTGCAGATACTGATGTGCCTGTTTCCCAATGAGGAAGAAAGAGAGAGTTGGGGGAGAAAGAAAAGAGAGGGAGAAAGGAAGGGAGGAAGAAATGAAAGAAAGCAAAGAAGAAAGAAAGGAAAAAGAGGGCTATTCTCTACTACATCTGCTTTCAACAAAGTTCATCAGTCAACAAGTCCTACCTTCATACAGAGAGTTTCTAAGGAGCTCTTTCTGCCACACTCTTAAATACAGATAAGAGGTTAGGGGTCAGACATTTGAGAAAAGCCTCCAAAATGAAGACTTGACCAAAATGTAACTAAAAGAGTGATTTTAAGGAAAACAGATGGTACAAAGATGGAATAAAGATTGTATAATTAAAATATGAGAAAACATTGCATCCATGAAATAAGAACAGCATACTACTTATTTTTTTAAAATTTTTTATGGAATGCTTCATGAATTTGCTTGTCATCCTTGCACACTTGCCATGCTCATCTTCTCTATACGGTTCCAAATTTACATATATGCTGCTGAAGTGAGCACCAGCATACTATTTAAAAGCAATGAAACAACCATCAGGGAGTCAAAAAGGGCTCACAGACGTTAAAATATCAATTTGAAAGCCTAAAAAAAAAGCCTTCCATGGTATAATTGAAGATAAAATCTAGGAAATCTCCCATAAAGTAGAAAAAAAAAAAGACAACAAAATAGAGAGTAAAAGAGAAAAAAAATTAACAATTGTAAGATCAGGCAGGTAGATCTAATACATGACTAAGAAGTACTTCAGAAAAAGAGAATGGGAAAATGTTGGGAAGAAACTTATCAGAGAAAAGATAAAATATGATTTTTAAAGAGCTTAAGTATTTTAAGCCTTCTAATTGGTATGACCCACACAGTGGTCAGCATAGTGGGTTCTAAATGATGTAAATTGAAGCAATTATCATAAAATGTCTGGGCTGATCTTTCTAGCTCAGAGAAATGAAATGAAAATAAAATGAAGCAAGCAAAGGGGAAACTGCTCAGACACAAAGGATGAAGAATAAGAAAAAAAGAAAGGAGAAGAAATGGAAGTCCCTGGTGGTCTAGTGGTTAGGATTTCGGGCTTTCACAGCCTGCAGGGGCCCTATTCAGTGAACTAGATCCCACAAGCTGTGGGGCATGGCCAAAAAAAAAAAAAAAAGAAGAATCAGAATATATTAGCTGACAACAATACTGCCAGCTTCAAGATATTCAGTCAGTTCAGATCAGTCGCTCAGTTGTGTCCGACTCTTTGCGACCCAATGAATAGCAGCACACCAGGCCTCCCTGTCCATCACCAACTCCCGGAGTTCACTCAAACTCACGTTCATCGAGTCCGTGATGCCATCCAGCCATCTCATCCTCAGTCGTCCCCTTCTCCTCCTGCCCCCAATCCTTCCCAGCATCAGAGTCTTTTCCAGTGAGTCAACTCTTTGCATGAGGTGGCCAGAGTACTGGAGTTTCAGCTTTAGCATCATTCCTTCCAAAGAAATCCCAGGGCTGATCTCCTTCAGAATGGACTGGTTGGATCTCCTTGCAGTCCAAGGACTCTCAAGAGTCTTCTCCAACACCACAGTTCAAAAGCATCAATTCTTCAGCGCTCAGCCTTCTTCACAGTCCCACTCTCACATCCATACATGACAACTGGAAAAATCATAGCCTTGACTAGACAGACTTTAGTCAGCAAAGTAATGTCTCTGCTTTCAACATGCTATCTAGGTTGGTCATAATACTTTTATGCATTATAATAATTGTTTTCTGTTTAAATTTTTGATCTTTCTTTTCTGCATTCTTTTAATGAAATACTTTTCCAATTATGCTATTTACACCAATGGAAAGTTAAAATTTTAGTTATCCATTTATAGGGATTACACAGAAACGTGCAGAACTTCTAAAATTGGTGAACATTTTATAAATGATAGCACACATAGCAGTATAATTCTATATTTCATTTCTGGGAGAAAAATAGTAATATATTCATAGGCCTCCCAGTGACAAAAAGGAAAATTCTTCTCTGATACCCACATTTGTGGGTATAACTTTCCTTCCAAGGAGTAAGTGGTTTTTAATATCATGGTTGCAGTCACCATCTGCAGTGATTTTAGAGCCCCTCAAAATAAAGTCAGCCACTGTTTCTACTGTTTCCCATCTATTTGACATAAAGTGATGGGACCAGATGCCATGACCTTAGTTTTCTGAATGTTGAGCTTTAAGCCAACTTGTCACTCTCCTCTTTTACTTTCATCAAGAGGCTCTTTAATTCTTCCTCACTTTCTGCCATAAGGGTGGTGTCATCTGCATGTCTGAGGTTATTGATATCACTCACAGCAACCTTGATTCCAGTTTGTGCTTCATCCAGCCCAATGTTTCTCATGATGTACTCTGCATTTAAGTTAAATAAACAGGGTGACAAGATACAGCCTTGACGTACTCCTTTTCCTATTTGGAACCAGTCTGTTGTTCCATGTCCAGTTCTAACTGTTGCTTCCTGACCTGCATACAGGTTTCTCAAGAGGCAGGTCAGGTGGTCTGGTATTCCCATCTCTTTCAGAATTTTCCAGTTTCTTGTGATCCACACAGTCAAAAGCTTTGGCATAGTCAGTAATGCAGAAATAGATGTTTTCTTGGAACTCACCTGCTTTTTTGATGATCCAGCAGATGTTAGCAATTTGATTTCTGGCTCCTCTGCCTTTTCTAAAACTGACTTAACATCTGGAAGTTCATGCTTCATGTATTGTTGAAGCCTGACTTGGAGAATTTTGAGCATTATTTTGCTAGTGTGTGAGATGAGTGAGACCGTGCAGTAATTTGAGCGTTCTTTGACATTGCCTTTCTTTGGGTTTGGAATGAAAACTGATCTTTTCCAGTCCTGTGGCCATTGCTGAGTTTTCCAAATTTGCTGGCGTATTCAGTGCAGCACTTTCTCTGCATCATCTTTTAGGATTACCAACATTTTAATCATATTACTTTCTACAATGACATACTACGAATAAATTTAAGGCAAGAAATATACTGAGAAGGGGAATTCATGGTAAAGATGTATCTGGATTGTGATTTTATTACCCTTTCATTTTCATAAGTTACCCATACTACTTGTTCCCATAGTCTGAAAATTGTATTGGGTTCTCCATTTGTGAGTTCTCTGCTTAAATAGAACAGTTGTGACAGTTATTGATTCTCTGTTAGTAAAAGTGAGAATTTTGATGTGTATAGAAGTTACCTCTCCTAGTGTGCTTTTTTGTCTTTTTGATTGCCCTGGGTTTTCGTTGTGGTGCATAGGCTTTCTCCAGTTGCACAAGTGGTAAGTGAAAGGAAAAATGTTAGCCACGCAGTCATACCCAACTTTTTGGAACCTAAAGCACTGTAGCCCACCAGGCTCCTCTATCCATGATTTTCTCCGTGCAAGAATATTTGTGTGGGTTGCCGTGCCCTCCTCTAGGGGATCTTTCCAGCCCACGGATTGAACACACATCTCTTACGTCTTCTGCATTGGCAAGTGGGTTCTTTACCACTAGCGCCACCTGGGACGCACCGGTGGTAACTACTCTTCATTGTGGGGTATACAGGCTTCTCACTGTGGTGGATTCTCTTGTTGCAGAGCACAGTATCTTGGTCCATAGGCTCCAGTGGTTGCAGCACGTGGGCTCAGGACTAGTGGTGCACAGGCTGGTTGCTCTGTGCCATGTGGAATCTTCCTGAGGCAGTGATAGAACACAAGCCTGTGTTCCCTGTGTTGACGGGTGAATTCTTAGCCACTGTACCACTAGGGAAGTCTTTCTAGATTTCTTTCTTTTCTTTTTTTTTTTTTTACTTGTTTCATTTTAATGAGCTCTAGCCTTATACTGATTACTGTCAAAATAAGGAAGTTTTTATGAATGATAAGTGACATTTTGGAAAAGAGGGAACAGCAAGATACTGGGTCATTTTTATCTCATTATTAGAAAGCTCTTATCTCTGATAAGTAGGACCAAGACTATATTAGATAATCAAAAACTTAATAAGAAATGACTCGACTGCTTGTTTTCTAGAGAGCTGAAGATACATTATGACAACTGACATCACAGATACTTCACAGAATATTGTAGTTTAAAGGGGCAACTGACATGTTATTAAAACTAACAATATAAAAATAAGTATGTGTCACAAATAACTTGATGGTACTAACTTTCAAAAATGTGAACGTCCAAAAGCTTATTCAGATAAACTGTTTCTAGCATATTTTCATCACTAATAGCATTTTAGGCTTATAGAATCCTTAATAGAGCATCACTTATTTTCACATACATTATTATCATCACAAATATATGCTTCTGATATAACCATAGGTGCCCACAACGTAAAGCTGGGGCATGGTCCAGAAAGATAAACTGACTGCAGCAATATCACTCCACCTACCTACCTGCTCACCCAGACAAACCTGAAGTAGGCTTTAACCTTCTAGGTCTAATAATCTTGAACTGACCTTATATGTCACTCAGTATTTTCCTGATTGTTTGATAATGATCCAGATGTTTTCATTTCTTTTAATCTGGCCCTGAGTCATACTGTGGCTGGCATCACCATCAGTAAGAAATTGCAGAATGTTTTTTTTTTCTTCATTTTCCTCCTTTCTTTATTTTTAAAAGCACTGCTCATTAGCAACTTATCCTTACTAAAGGATCTTAATTATAGATATTTATATAAAACAACTTATGCAAGTAGACACAATCAAACAAACCATTCAAAAGCGTTCTCATGAGCAAATTGATATGACATTCACACAAGCTTCTGTGCTGTCTTTTGAATAACAAAAATCCTTGTAAGGGTATTTAGGTTTATGTTAATGGTTCTGCATAGGCAGTAAAAATATAAACTACAGATGGTTCATTTGCAGCAGAAAATACCCACCCACACACATTCCCAGCCATCTCCAGAAGAAAGGTTAATCACTTACTGACCAGGCCAAATTTCCCCTGGAGAAGTGCTTTCAAAAATGATTTTTGTTTTTTTTACAACTGTGCAGAAGTATTGTGGGGGCTTCTTTGAAATGAAGCATTGGACAAAGTTTTGGAGACCATTTTTCTTTAATAGAGCCCTGTTGAAGAAACTATTTAAGTCATGAGTTCTGAATGTGATCTTTTGGGGAGGAGAGGAAGAATTCTACTGCTAAAATAAAGTTTGGAAATAATGCCTTACACCATGGACTGAAAATAAAGACATGATGATAATTCAAACATTATATTAATTTCCTAAAATATGTGGTAGCATTTTTTATTTTTATAGTAGCCTTTATCCATTTATTTCTATAATCAACATGGTTCCAATGTAAAAAATGTATCAGTTTAAGCTTTTAAAAATGAATACAAACATAAAATATTTAATTTTCATTTGAATCCAACAAACTTGCACATTCTTCATTATATTTCATTATCAGGAAAAGTTTATATGTTTTATAAAATATTCTCCTCTGCATCATTCTCCACCTGAGTCACATCATGAAATAGTAATTTGATCATTAAATGGTGTGGGGAGGGTGAGTCCAGGGGTAATGTGTAGACAGACCTCTTTACTCTCAAGTGTCAAAGGGTCCTCTGAAAACACTGCCATCTTGTGGTTACTTTCTTAAAAAGATTTCTGTGTACATTGGCTGCAAACCACCAGGAAAGACCAAGTTATGTTAAAAAGGCCAAGAGTATTAGAGTTTTCAAGAGAATTAGCTCATTACTAGTTAGGAATTTAAACACTGCCAATGCTAAAGGAGAAATAGAGCTCGACAAAATACATTTTCTTCAAGACAAAGCTAGTTTCTTAAATAGAGTGCAAAAGTATCAGTAGAATAGAGCCAGAATATGCATCTAAATATGAAGACATGTGTAGATTTCTACTATCTTGCTTATTTAGTGCTTACTGTTATTACGATGCTTGGTTCTAAGTTCTTCATGGACAATAAACTAATGTAACCTTCAAGTCCTTTAGGAAGATATTTCTTCCTCCCCCTATCTCTCTCTCACACATGCACACACACACACACACACACACATATATTATATGCTTTAGGTTAACATAACATTATATATTATATATATAATATTTAATTCATATTTTATTAGTAAGCAGTGTTATTAAAGTCTACCTCATAATATGAAGATACACATTATGAAAATAACTGGATATATTTGCATTTATCTGGTAGCAATTTTAATGAATACCCAAAATTGATAATATTTCTCCTGTTAATGCTCTTCAGTTTCCCTTCTTAAAAATGACCACTCTTAAAATTGCTTTGTGTGTTTATTCTATATAATAGATACTTATGTGTGT
>SJYC01001605.1:0-15233 GCA_006408675.1 Madoqua kirkii | reverse complement strand
AGAGTCAATAAAGCAGAAATAGATGTTTTTCTGGAACTCTCTTGCTTTTTCCATGATCCAGCGGATGTTGGCAATGTGATCTCTGGTTCCTCTGCCTTTCCTAAAAACCTCTTGAACATCTGGAAGTTCATGGTTCACGTGTTGCTGAAGCCTGGCTTGCAGAATTTTGAGCATTACTTTACTAGCATGTGAGATGAGTGCAACTGTGCAGTAGTTTGAGCATTCTTGGCATTCTCTTTCTTTGGGATTGGAATGAAAACTGACCTTTTCTAGGCCTGTGGCCACTGCTGAGTTTTCCAAATTTGCTGGCATATTGAGTGCAGCACTTTCACAGCATCATCTTTCAGGATTTGAAACAGCTCCACTGGAATTCCATCACCTCCACTAGCTTTGTTCGTAGTGATGCTTTCTAAGGCCCACTTGACTTCACATTCCAAGATGTCTGGCTCTAGGTGAGTGATCACACCATCGTGATTATCTGTGTCGTGAAGATCTTTTTGTACAGTTCTTCTGTGTATTCTTGCCACTTCTTCTTAATATCTTCTGCTTCTGTTAGGTCCATACCATTTCTGTCCTTTATTGAGCCCATCTTTGCATGAAATGTTCCCTTGGTATCTCTAATTTTCTTGAAGAGAGCTATAGTCTTTCCCATTCTGTTGTTTTCTTCTATTTTTTTGCATTGATTACTGAAGAAGGCTTTCTTATCTCTTCTTGCTATTCTTTTGAACTCTGCATTCAGATGCTTATATCTTTTTTTTTCTCCTTTGCTTTTCACTTCTTTTCACAGCTATTTATAAGGCCTCCACAGACAGCCATTTTGCTTTTTGCATTTCTTTTCCATGGGGATGGTCTTGATCCCTGTCTCCTGTACAATGTCAAGAACCTCAGTCCACAGTTCATCAGGTACTCTCTCAGATCTAGTCCCTTAAATCTATTTCTCACTTCCACTGTACAATCAGGATATTAGGGGGGATAAAAACCTTTAAATGCTGAATTATATGCCTAGACAAGTTATCAGTGAAGTATGAAAGTAGAATAAAATTCAATTCCAGAAGCTCAAGTTCTAAAACCTTGCATCCTTTCTCAAAAAAAAATACTAGACAATATGCTCTGTTAAGACATGGGAAAACAGAAAGAACCAAGAAAGAGATAGTCTTAAGATGCAGGAAAAAGGAGAGGCAACAGAGAAAGTTAGAAGGATGGCAGAAAATGATAATGGCTTAGCAGGCTTAGAGAGCAACTAAATTCTCTCATCCAACAGAGGTCTTGGGGTGGGGGTGAAGGGTTGAACCCAACAATTGAGTTTAACATTATGGAAAATTATATTAAGATGCTCTTTGATGTATGAAAAGTATTAGGAATAGGTACAGAGAAAACTAAATATTTAGCATTCAGTAACTCTGGGGGAAAATTATACAAGACTGGAAATTAATCAAATTAATCTTACTACATACTTGGTTCATCAGTGAATAATATTCATATGATCTTCATAATAGAATTACTAAATGGTAACTTACTAAAACTGGTGATAAACTGGGAAGATAAAAGGAGGAAGATACTGGTATTAGGTGGGTGATGACGATGTGGGAGATTGAGAGTTAAATTATCATCTGTGTGGCAAATTATCATTTGCCCATATCACACTGCCATGCCCTCCTCCACGGGATCTTCCCAACCCAGCGACTGAACCCACTTCTCTTACATCTTCTGCATTGGCAGGCGGGTTCTTTACCACTCGTGTCACCTGGGGAGCTCAAAATAGTCATCTTCGATAACAGAAAGTCAATACCTATTGCCCAAACTCCATAAATCAGAAACTAAACATCAATCAGAAATGCTTTTGGTTGCTAGTAATATCAAGGCTGATTAACAGTAGTTTAGAAAGATGGGATTTAGTTTTTCTCATTTGAAAGAAAAAAAAAGCTCTGAAAGTTAGCATTGGTCCCAAGACTCAGTTGTGGCATCTCTGAGAGTCTCTTGGCCTTTTTCATGTGGACACCAGACGACCCCATCAACATTAGCCGTTACATCTGTGCTTAAGACAGTAAGGAGGAGGAGAGGGTGGTGCTTACCTCAACTAAGTCATTTATGAAGAAAGAAATGCCAGCACTGCCCCTAGAAGCCTCCTATATGCCTCTATCTCACTGGCCAGACCTGGGTCACAGAATTGTTCTGGGTTGGCCAGTCAGCATACTACTTAGAAATATAGAAGTGAATGCTAGAATTTGAAAAAGAAAGCTCAAATAATGAAAAAGAGTTGCCCCTGAGGAGTGGGATTGGAAAGTGGGGAGGAGTGATATTTTTTTGATGATATTAACCTGTATCATTTTCAATATTATTACTCAAGGTAATTAATTGACTGTTAAAACTATATATAGTTTATACACGTTATAGTTTACATCCACAGATATACAACTTTGATCAAATAAAATGAAAAAATAAAAGTACAATTGCAAATATATCATGTTCCCTCTTTCCCAGGATCTTTGCATTTGCTGTCCCGTATCCCTAAATCTCTTGGTCTCTTTAATCCCTCATCCAACTAGCTCCTAACCTTCCTTCAGATCGTACTCTATCATTTCATCCCCAGAGAAACGTCATCTACTCTCCCAAATCATATATAGGTATATTGGGAAGATACTTTCTCCATGATTTATTAATCCAGGAGATTAATAATTTAAAATGTTTCTCTTTTTGAAAACACTTGTCACAGTTGTGATTTCATATTTACTTGCACGGTGTCTGATCACTGGCCATTGCCTTCCTCTAGACTCTGAGCTTCAGGAGGGCAGAGATGATATCTGTTACTGTCTCTTCATTGTCTCCCCAGCACTTAATACCATGGCTGGCATTTGGTCAGCAGTTTCATAACTCAGAGTTCTGAGTCAGTCTCTTGGCACTCATCTGCCTCTCACAGTAGAAACTTTCATGTTCTTACACAACCAAGTTTAAAAGCAGGAAGAAGGAAGATAGAGCACGTTCCTTAGGGATGAAAATCTTTCCCAGAAGCCCCCATCAGACTTCACCTTGTATCTCACTGGCTAGAACTGAGTCACATGGTCCATACAAATCAGGAGCTGGATCCATCTTTCATGAGATCAAGAAATCTCCACTCAATATTTCAGTAGATCTGGGTTATCTTAACAAGAAAGTAGTGGGAGACTGCCACTGAGTTAAAAATAAGTGTTAATAGAGATAACAAAGAATTGATAGCTTCATAATACAGATGATAAATTTGACCTTCGTTTCAGATAAGATAAGTAACAGATCTGGGATTCAAATCCTTATCTGCCTTATTCTAAAGTCTGTATCATGATACCTTCTAGCTTTAAATGTAAAGTTCTTTCTGATTCAAGATGTGGTAGATTTAGTCAGGAATGGCTTCATAGAAGAAAAATATCTTAGAGATGGTCTTGAAAGAAATAATACAAATTGAATTGATGGAGTGAATGAGAGGGAAGTTATTAGTTATATTAAAACCACTCTCTTGGACTTGCTTGGAGGCCCAGTGGTTAAGAATCCACCTTACAATGCAAGGGACATGGGTTTGATCCTTCATCAGGGAACTAATATCCCACATGCCACAGGGCAACTAAGTCAGCGCTCCCCAACTACTGAACCCATGCAACAATGAAGACCTAGTGCAGCCACACACACACAAAAAAACCCCACAAAAAACACCCTTTTCATTTTCACTCATATTAAACTGCTTTTCATGTATCCCATTGATCATCAGAGCATCGCTCTCTATTTTGGGAATTATTATTGCTTTGATGGTCTAAATGAACTATAAATAAACTGAGACGAGAAAACATTTACCCAGGGGGAAATGTCACAGTGAGAACCCAGAGACCATGGCTGGGCTACTGGAGGACAGAATGTTCTGAGATTTTTAATGAGGCATGCTCGTTGTTGATGCCTCAAAATACTCTTAAAAATGTCTCAACCTGGAAAACATATTCAAATAACCTAATATCATGGAACTGCTGGTTTCCTGCTTGATAACCTTCAGCAGTTCCTCAGTGCACACAGGGCAACCTCATCTAGGAATTAAGATGTTTCCCAATCTAACTAAAGTTGCTCCGATTCATACCAACCGGTCTCCTGCACTCAGAGACCTGAGTTGAAAATGGCCGGATGTGAAGTGTGCAGGGCGACATGTAGGAGGGAGCTATCTTTGTCCAAGGCTTATGACCATCCCCCCACCATAATCACAAGTGTAAGCAGAGCCATAAAGCATGCATGAAATTGGAAGATGGATCCAAAAATACCAGAGAGGATATTTGGAAGGACCTTAAAGTTTAAGTGAGTGAGTTAAAGTGTTAGTGACTCAGTTGTGTCCGACTCTTTGTAATTCGGTTGACTGTAGCCCACCAGGCTCCTCTGTCCATGGAATTCTCCAGGCAAGAATACTGGAGTGGGTAGCCATTCCCTTCTCCAGGGGATCCTTCTGACCCAGGATTTGCCAGAAAGACAGCCTTATATAGTATTGCCCAATTTAGAACTGTACTTGAGTCAAACGTGGGTCTCCCCGATTACAAGCAGTTTCTTTACCATCTGAGCCACCAGGGAAGCCTTAGGAGATCTCAAAACTAGTACATAATCTAGGACATCAAGCCAAGAGATATGAGTGAGTGGATGCCAATTGGGAGCACTGAGATTTGGACAGCAAAACCTCTAGGGCAGTTGTCTATGGGGACAGACGACTTTCGATGCTGGGGACAATTTGGTTTTATTACCCTGGTCTTGGTACAGCCCCTTCCCTCTCCTGCATCACATATTGTCAGTTCTTCCAGCGGGGTCTGGCCAAAAGCCCTGACCTTTTCCAAGGTACTTCGGAGATAGCAGACAGTCCTCTATGGCACATGCTGGTCGATGTACTTCCCAGTCTACTAAGTTCTGGAGACAACCAGAGCATAGAACATTTTTAACTGTACTTTTTCCATCTTTTGTTGCAGAACTTAACAGCAGAAATATGCACGAGGAGAGGAGAATGAAGAGGCTAAATCTAAGTGGTCAGCCTAGTGAGAAGGGTCTCGTCATGGGCTCAGGCATTGCATGCAGAAGCCATATGAAGAGGCCATGACTGGTCTCTAAGTAGCAGTTTTCCAGATTGGAAAACAGATTTGCCAGAAAGACAGCCCTATAGTGTTGCCCAATGTAGATGTACTCCCTGATTCTCAGGGCCAGTTTCTTGAAAATCTCCTTGTGGCCTGTACATAGCTCCTTCTGGCTCCTGTGGGATTTTAGTTATTAGAGATGCCCTGGGGCCTTGCTCAGTAAAGTATAGCCACAGATCAGCGATATTGGAATAGCCTGGAAGCTGGTTAGAAATAAGAACCTCAAGCCTCCTAAAGTAGACCTATATTTTAATAGGATTTATATGCACATTAAAGGTTTAAGAAGCAGTTTTATAGAGTGTGGCGATACAGTCACGAGAGGAAGCCGCATCTCCTGGAGTTTCAGAGCAAAGAAGTACAATGGATGACTGTAGGTAAGTTTAACCAGTGGGTCAGTTGTGCTGTCGTAGCAGAAATTCTTCAGAACTCACTTGGGGTTGTCAATGGATGAAACTAATGTGATGAACCGGTACTAGGAAATTTTAGAATGAGCTATCAGGTTGGTCACCCGCTAAAGCCACTGAACAATCTTAGCATCATTAAAAGCAAAACAACCAGATACTACAGGCTTTCTGAGGTATTCCATGAAAAAGCCTGTGGCATCACCTATTGCCTAAAAAATTGAAGCAACCTAGTCAAGCCTTTAGAAACAAGGAAGAGAGGGAAGCAAGCTGAATGTCTCCAAAGGAGCCACGCCGACACATGTAGAATGTTGGCAAGGCTGTGGGACACAGACTTAGTTACTGCAGCAAGTCAATGGCTTGTGGGGTGGGGAGCAATCTACATTACAATGGGTATAAAAGACAAACCACTAAACGTAATTTGTGGACCTGGTTCGGATCTTGATTTAGACAAGAAACATGTTTAAGAAATGTATGTGGTAATACGGGGATGCACATTGACATCATGGGCTCGGGCATGGATGCAGAAGCGTGTGCAGGAGGCCATGACTGGTCTCTAAGTGGTAGTTTTCCAGACAGGAAGACAGAAGATTTACCAGAAAGACAGTCTCATAGTATTGCCCAATTAGATGTCTGAAATGTCTGAAGCTGGCTTGAAAGGGAAGAATTCAACAGAAGGGAGAAAAAGAGTAGATAAAGTAAACGTGGCAAATTTTTTCATAATTACTGAATTTGGGTGAATGGGTCTATGAGGATTCGTTGTATTGTTCTCTCTACTTGCTGTGTGAGTTTAATTTTTTTATACCCCAAAAAATGTTTTTGAAAGCAACAAAATCCAGAGCTCAGTATCCACATTCATCTGGCTGTGGTGCTACAGGGAAGGGAGTGGACAGATGGAAGTGAGTATGGAGGGCTTCAGACAAGGCTTTCAAGAACCCAAATGTGGAGCCAGCTGGCTTCTCCATCCTCCACTGGCCCCTGCCTGGGTGGGAGAGAGTGTGGAAAGTGTGTGTGTGCACGCACTGAGGGAGGCACTCAGTTTTAAAATATGACATTTAAGCGAAATGATATGATTCTTCCCTGGGAGCTGGTGAGGACCAAGCTGAGGGTGAAGTTCCCAAGGACCAAGTTTGGAGTAGGGAGGTTCTTTCCGCAAATACCAGGTGATGCCCAAACGAAAAAAAGCAAAAGGAACAGAAACTCTATAAGAAACAAGGTGCCCCAAAGCCATGCAGGTCCCCAGAAACAAAAGAGTCTCAGGAATCATCAGGGACTGTTTTATGATGATGAGGCTTTGGAATGAGAGATAGAGAGAATGAGCACGTAAGACTTGGAGGTAACAGAGCCAGCCCACTGAGAATCTCTTAGAACTCATTCTCAAACTTGGATGTCCATAGAATCTCCATAAGAGGCTGTCACGAATGCACATTTCCTTGATCGACCTCTAATTGAATGACTTAGAATGCCCAGGGGTGAGGCTCAGGAATCTGTATTTGTAACACGCCCTTCCGTGTGCCCAGGTTTTTTTTTTTTTTTTTTTTAAACAACAGGCAAGCAGTGGTACCAAGACCACAGGCCTGAGGAACTAGCAGATTGCCTTTAGGGATCTACTATTTCATTGGGCCAGCTGGTGCATAGCCCCTGTATGGCTCATCCCAACTCTAATGGCCAAGAGCAAAAAGACATCAATTTACCAAAAAGACGGCAGCTTACTCAGTCCTACCTCCTAAGACTTCCTTTCATTGACTAGGTGCCCCAGGCAAAGTGCTCTGCACATTGTATCTTAAATACTCATTGCATTTTCCAGCTGGTATTTAAAGCAATTTAATAACTTAAGACTGCTGTAGGAATGAAGAGAGGTGAAGAAAGGTGACCACTCTTTATCTTGAGGATTTTATAGAAATAGAGTTCTTTGGCTTCTTCCAGAATCATAAATTGTCCAGAAAGAGGGACTCACAGAAATTATCCTGGAATCCCAGATTTAATCTTGCATTTCTCATTCTATCTGTATAGAATAGAATCTTGCATTTCTCATTCTATCTGCCGCATACTTTCTGTAGCACTGGTGGCTTGAAGTCAGAACTGCCTGTGATTTTGTGACGTGTAAGGCATTTAGTTCAGTTCAGTGGCTGTCATGTCCGACTCTTGGAGACCCCATGGGCTGCAACAGACCAGACTTCATTGTCCCTCACCAACTTCCAGAGCTCACTCAGACTCATGTGCATCAAGTCAGTGATGCCATCCAACCATCTCATCCTCTGTCGTCCCCTCTCCTCCTGCCTTCAATCTTTCTCAGCATCAGGGTCTTTTCAGATGAGTCAGTTCTTCATATCAGATGGCCAAAGTTTTGGAGTTGCAGCTTTAGCATCAGTCCTTCTAGTGAATATTCAGGACTGATTTCCTTTAGGATGGACTGGTTGGATCTCCTTGCAGTCCAAGGGTCTCTCAAGAGTCTTCTCCAACACCACAGTTCAAAAGCATTGGTTCTTCGGGGCTCAGCTTTCTTTATGGTCCAACTCTCGCATCCATACATGACCACAGGAAAAACCATAGTCTTGACTAGATGGACCCTTGTTGGCAAAGTAATATCTCTGCTATTTAATATGCTGTTTAGTTTGTCTTAACTTTCCTTCCAAGGAGCAAATGTCTTTTAATTTCATGGCTGCAGTCATTATCTGCAGTGATTTTGGAGCCTCCCAAAATGTTTCCATTGTTACCCCATCTATTTGCCATGAACTGATAGGACCAGATGATGTGATCTTAGTTTTTTGAAACTTGAATTTTAAGCCGGCTTTTTCATTCTCCTCTTTCACTTCCATCAAGAGGCTCTTTAGTTCCTCTTAACTTTCTGCCTTAAGGGTAGTGTCATCTGCATATCTGAGGTTATTGATATTTCTCCCAGCAATCTTGATTTCAGCTTGTGCTTCACCCAGCCTGGCATTCACATGATGTACTCTGTATAGAAATTAAATAAGTGCAGCAAAACTGTGAGCAAAGAAGCAATTAAAAAAAAAAAAGATGTAGCTTAATTGCAACTGTTAGCAAAGGACTAAGCCCATATCAATACAAGCAGGCTATAGCATTAAAGTGTCTGAAGTTACCTAATTTTTTTCTTTCTCCATGTATCCAGTCATATGAGTCATCTTGGCAAGTTTTCAAAATGCTTGTTTTGAATTGATGGGCTTGAACAGTAGTAATTTGTTACACGGACACTTCTCCTTGCACTATCTCTACAAAAAGATAGCTCTTTGCACATACATTGTCTTCCTCTTCCCTGAGGACTTGCTTTTCTCTTAGTATTTTTCAAATGAGATCAAAAGAATGGAAAAATTCAGGCATGAATTGAAGGTCAAAATTGACTGATACAATGAAAACTTGCCTCGGGTGTAAATATTAGATATATACACTGAAAGATTAAAAAATTTCTAGGGCAATAATTTTCTCTTTTAAGTAGCATATATAAGTTCATTTTCTACTTCTGTAATAAAGACACTTAGAAGACGTATTTGTACATCTTGTTTGTAAAATCATATTTTTCAATTGCCATATAAGAGTACCTTAACACTGCTTAGAAATTCTTGTTTTCTTGCAAAGGTAAAACTGTGAAAACCTTGTAATTATGGCTGGGAAAATTATATTTATATACACTCATATATAGGTGGCAGGAAATGCGGGTTCAATCCCTGGGTCAGGAGGATCCCCTGGAGAAAAAATGGCAACCCACTCCAATATTCTTGCTGGGAAATCGCATGGACAGAGGACCCTGGTGGGCTATAGTTCATAGGGTTGCAAAAGAGTTGTACATGACTTAGCCATAAACAACAACACACATATATAGACACAAATGCGCATATATGATAGATATAGAAACCTATACTATATATAAAATTGCTAAAATTGTTCAATTCCATCTGTAAAACTGAATGCAAAATTTTGAATGTGACTAAATTAGACAATTATGTTTATAAGTGTATTCTGAAGCAGCTAAATCAGATTGCCTCTGTGAGAGGAAAAAACAAACTAAAACAAAAATAAGTGAGGTCAGTTGATCTGCTATAACAATGTTCTTATTTTGTACTTCAGTGGGAAAAATAGGGTATAATTCAACTTTGGCAAAACTTAGGATTGCTAAATAAATGCAAAAATGTTTGTAGTTGTTATCAGCCTGATGTAGCTCTGCATTGTGCCTCTCATGTTAGAGTGCCTCAATATTTGTAGGTCAATCAATTCAAGGCAAAGCTCATTCCTGTCACTGAAAAGAAAAAATGATGGTGACAATGCAATATGGATCATCTGGGTAGCAGACCTCAAAAAGAGTGAAAGTAAACCTATCTTGAATTAATTAAGCTGTCATGAATTTGTGATGATAGATAGAAGTCCACCAAGTGATAACATTTCTGTGACTCCTCATGATAATCTTATGAGGTGAGCAATACTATTATTCTTATTTTATAGATTAGAAACTGGAGCCCAGAATACTAAAGTGAGTTGTCTAGGGTCACATGCCATCCAGTGCCTCTGAGTCAAGTGCACAGCCAGGCCAGACTTACTCCAAAATCTTTACTCTTAAACCAGTGTCTATTCTATTCTCCACAAAGGATCCCAGTGAATCAGTTAGGGATCAGGTAACCGCAAGAGCAGGTTTGACAGAAACATTCTAGCTGCTGCTCTAATGACTCAGACGTGGTTAATCCTGCAATTTATTTTCAATACACTTTTCAAGTATCTTTGCCCTTCCCTCTACAAATTCCCTCCTTTTCTATGGCGGAGGGCTTATGGATCTGCCTCACTACCTGGGCTATAACGATAAGCAAAAGTCAAGCTTCTGTTCATTTGTACCCATTTCTTTTTGGCACTTTAAATAAAATTGCTTTACTTTCATCTCAGAAAGTAGAGTGACATTACTTGCTTTATTTCGGCTGCTGGAAAGAATGAAAGCTCTCCCAGCAAAGACAGGCCTTTGAGCTAGTGAGAAGTGAATGATTGATATAGTGTATAAGTCTTCATTCTTCTGAGACTGATCTGTGTTGATGGAGACAGGGAGGAAAAGAAGAAAGGGGGAAAGGGAAGGATGGAGGGAGGGAGTGGGGCAGAATAGAGAGAAAAAAGCTGTCCTTTGGGCAAACAGGGGTGAGGTCTGTTTCTGAAGTGAAAGTTATTGTATAAAGACAATTCAACATGAAAGATTTCAATCCAAGTGACATTAAATATACCACTCAAACCTTTGCGTTCCCTCCAAAATGTAGAAGTTGTAGAATCCTACTCCAAATAAAATTTTCTGTATTATAAAACCAGACTCTTAACATTTTAAACTATATTTAAATGGTTCATTAATATGCATGGGGTCTTTTAAAATGCATATTTTGATAGTGGTTATAAATTTGTATTATGAGATTTTTTTGTGGGGGAAAATATTGAGAGGGTGATCCAACCAGGTATGCCCTCGTGGCTCTTATTCTAAGTTGCAATGGGCTTTCAGAGATTTCAACATTCACCAAATACTCAGACATTGCATTTTATAGTTTACTCCACCTACTAAAACTGACACTTGGTTGAAAATAACTTGTGCACTCAGGGAAGTACTTCATTTTTCTCAACTCTCTGATTCTCTCTGCTCTAATGGGCAGTTGGAAACAAATAGCGAGAACAGTCCAACAAAAACATGCATCAAGAACCAGAGGGAAGGAGGAGGGTAATTTGAACTCCAAAGAGTGAGATGGTTGGGGACTAAAATAGCTTAAAAAAGAATCCTTCTTGTCAAATTTCCTGCCAATGAGATCAGCAGAAAAGGGACCAGCTACAACTGATGATGGAGAGTTAGGTCTTTTCAGGCCAATGATTCTTAATTTGTCAGCCCAGCAACCTCTACAGGGTACCCCATTTATCATAAACATACATGCACACAAAGTATAAAAATATAAATTGCCACTACACATATTGGGTTCATTCATTCATTCATTGAGTGACTACTATGTGCCAGGCATTTTAGATAGGACAAACAGTTATTTCAGTGTTTCATCAAGTAGGGGACTTTCCTTGTGAATTTAACTTCTGTCTGACCTGCTTAAAACCCTTCAATGGCTTAGCTCTATGTATTGCTTCACAACAAACCATGTCAAAATTATATCAAAATTTTCTGGCTTTAAAGCAACAAGTATGCCATATCTCATGATATTGTGAATCAGGAACTCAGATGTGGCTAGGCTGGGTGATTCCTCTGTCCAAATAAGTGGTGTCAATTAAAGTCATTCAGTGGTGGTCATCAGATGGATAGACTTTGTATATCATAAAGTAGCTTCATTAATACATTTGGTGCCTTGGTATAATAATTAGAAGGTTGCAATCACCTGGGGGAGCTTCACTGGTGGCTCAAATGGTAAAGAATCTGCCTGCAATGCAGGAGACCTGGGTTTGGTTTGATCCCCTGGGATCTGGAAGAGACTCTGGAGAAGGGAATGGCTACCCACTTCAGTATTCTTGCCTGGAAAATTCTAAGAACAGAGGAGCCTGATGGGCTACAGTCCATGGGGTCGCAAAGATTCAGAAATGACTGAACAACTAACACTTTCACTTTTCATTCACCAAAGCACCTATACGTGGACCCTTCGGCATAGCAAATTCAAAGTAGTCAGACCTGAAGGATAGTGGCTCAAGGTTTCCAGAGACAGTGTTCCAAGACACAAGTGGAAGCTGCCACTCTCCTTGTCTAAGCTTGAAAACTGGCACACCATCATACTCTTCCATTTAAGGCAGTCACAGAGTTAGTTGAGATTCAAGAGAAGGCATAAACTTGACCTCTCAGTAGGAGGAAGCATCAAACAATTGATGAACATCTTTAACCCATCATAGGTTCTTCATGGCTTTCAGGTTAAATGGATACAATGAAGTGTATAGGTAAAAAGCAAGCGCTCTAGAATAAATTATATTTAAATCCCAGATCTGTCACTTAATGATCTTGGGCAGTTATGTAATTTCTCTGAGCTTCAGTTTCTACATCTGTAAAAGAGCTATAATACTATTGTGTTGTGTGCTTGTGAGGATTAAATACATATAAAATAAGTATACAAGTAACTCACTACTCATAGTAAGCTGAAATAAATACTAGTTATTATTGATAAATTTCAAAATTGACAGATAAAACCATTCACTATCTAGCTTCTGCTTTCCTCTCAAGCCTCATACTCTGTTACACTGCACAGGCATCCTTAACCCTACCCAGCCACACTCAACTATTTATTGTTCTTGAGCATGCCAATTTCTTATGCCACTATGCTATTGCACATGGAGCACTGTTTGCCTGGAAGAATAATTTCTTCCCATTCCTTCCTTACCTGGCTAATTCCCACTGCTCGACTGAAACCCAGTTTATCAGTTCCTACCTCAGTGGAGCTTTCTCTGAACCTCCAGTCTGGATTAGGTATCCCTCTATGTTCCCATACTACCCTATGTATATCTTTTAAAAAGGATCTACCACCATATTATAGGTGCCCATTTATCATGCCATACACTAGACTAGATTGTATATTTCCTACAGGCAAACATTTTGTCTTACCTCTCTTTGAATCTTGAGCTTTTAGCAAAGTGCTCATCACTTAGCAGGAGTTCAGTAAATGTTTTTTGAAATACAGAAAGATGGTAAAAATAAGAATTGACTTATAAATAAGATAAAGACAGTCTTTCCCCATAACCCAGCACTTAGCAACAAAACAGCTACACAAAATGAAGTACACCTGAAAGGAGAAACAGCCTTCACTGACTTTGGTCACCAGAATTCAAAAGCCCCAAAGATACACTGAGTACGTAACTGGATGGAGAGCACTAACAAAGCTGAGAAGGACAGACACAATTGCATTCCTCAGAAAACTCAGTCTAGTTGAGCTGTTTCCCCAAATGTACCACAGAAGTAAATCTTCATTCTGGAGTAACAACTTACCAAATTTCCATGAGATCTAGTGGTTCCCTCATTAAAGGTTTTGCTCTTTTTCTAGAAAGCCAGCTTCAGGCTGGGAAGAGAAACAAGAAAATAGAAAGCAATGTGGGTCTGGCAAAAGATCATGTAAGCGAAGGAGTATCTCTATGCTTTTGCCCACAATGAATATTTCCTGTTTCCTGAGAAACAAATCCAGCTTTTTATCTCAATGTAAGCAAAAGTCTTCAATTTTGTGTGCATAATTTCCTGATAGGGATTTCCTTTTTTTTTACTTTTTAGTGTCAAAATATCCTGACCAATTAAATGACCTCTTCCTTTGACACCCCACATCTAGTCACTGACAAATCCTCCCATCTTTGTCTTGGAAATAACAAAATATCACCTCATACCACCTCTTCCTCTACCACACTAGCCAATCCATCATCCTTTCTCCCCTGGATTAGAGCAATAGTATCCTAGCAGTTCTCCCTGCTCCTGACCTTGTCCTGTAATCACCTACCTATCATATTATTCCATACTCCAACAATTTTGTTAGGCCAGAGATCATTCCATGGCATGTGGGACCTTATTTTCCCAAACAGGAACTGAACCTATGCCCCCTGCATTGAAAGGCAGAGTTTTAACCCCTAGACCACTGGGGAAGTCCCCATTTCCTTCCTTTACCAAAGAGAAGACACACATACAGAGGTGATACTGAGTTCTAGACCACCTACATTTAGTATGAGTTCTAGACCACTTACATTTAGTATAGAGCAATAGCTGAAAGGAAGATCACCTGACAGCTAATTCTATCATCTTTCCCTTCCAACATCAAACTGGCTAGTAAAGCCATGCAAGTGAAATGTTACTTGCTCTTTGTGACTCCCTGGACTGTAGTCTGCCAGGCTCCTCTGTCCATGGAGTTCTCCAGGCAAGAATACTGGCGTGGGTTCCCATTTCCTTCTCCAGGGGATCTTCCCGACCTTGGGACTGAACCCGGGTCTCCTGCATTGCAGGCAGATTCTGTACAGATTGAGCCACCAGCCATTGCATTTTGCAAAATGTGCTTTTTCATTTGCATAGGCCAACATGAAAATTTGGAGTTTAATCAGGCAATACTAACTCTGCTATTCAAATATCTGAAAGATATCTACCTAGATGTTTCATTTTAGGAGAAAATTTTATTCTTATACATTGACCCAATGAAGGTCTTTACCTTGTGAAATACTTGATATCAGTGTTTTAATGTTATTTCTCTTTGTTTGCATTCTTAGAAACCAAACTCTATTATCTTTCTAATCAAATCTTATGTAGAATTCCATTATACTAAACATATAAAATTGCACAATTGCACTCATCTCACATGCTAGTAAAGTAATGCTCAAAATTCTCTGAGCCAGAAAAACATCTATTTCTGCTTTATTGACTATGCCAAAGCCTTTGACTGCGTGGATCACAATAAACTGTGGAAAATTCTTCAAGAGATGGGAATACCAGACCGCCTCTTGAGAGAACTGTATGCAGGTCAGGAAGCAACAGTTAGCACTGGACGTGGAACAACAGACTGGTTCCAAATAGGAAAAGGAGTACGTCAAGGCTGTATATTGTCACTCTGCTTATTTAACTTATATGCGGAGTACATCATGAGAAACGCTGGGCTGAAGAAGCACAAGCTGGAATCAAGATTGTCAGGAGAAATATCAATGACCTCAGATATGCAGATAATACCACCCTTATGGCAAAAAGTGAAGAGGAGCTAAAAAGCCTCTTGATGAAGGTGAAAGAGGAGAGTGAAAAAGTTGG
>SJYC01001603.1:0-22237 GCA_006408675.1 Madoqua kirkii | reverse complement strand
CACATATGTGTGTATATACCCATAGTATTCCATCTATCTATCTATCTCTCTATCCACCCACCCACCCATCCATCCACCTATTTACATCTCAGTTCAGTTCAGTCACTCCGTCGTGCCCGAATCTTTGTGACCCCATCGACTGCAGCACTCCAGGCTTCCCTATCCTTTATCAACTCCTGGAGCTTGATCAAACTAAAGTCCATCAAGTCGGTGATGCCATCCAACCAACTCATCCTCTGTTGTCTCTTTCTCCTCCTGCCTTCCATCTTTCCCAGCATCAGAGTATTTTTCTAATGAGTCAGTTCTTCACATCTAGTGGCCAAAGTGTTGGAGATTCAGATTCAGCATCAATTCTTCCAGTGAATATTCAGGGCTGATCTCCTTTAGGATGGACTGGTTGGATCTCCTTGCAGTCCAAGGGATTCTGAAGAGTCTTCCCCAACACCACAGTTCAAAAGCATCAGTTCTTCAGCACTCAGTGTACTCCGTGGTCCAATTCTCACATCCATACATGACCACTGGAAAAACCATAGCTTTGACTAGATGGATCTTTGTTGGCAAAATAATGTCTCTGCTTTTTAATATGCTGTCTAAGTTGGTCATAACTTTCCTTCCAAGGAGCAAATGTTTTTTTAACTTCATGGCTGTAGTCACCATCTGCAGTGACTTTTGGAGCCCAAGAATACAAAGTCTGTCACTGTTAACCATTGTTTTCCCATCTATTTGCCATGAAGTAAAGGGACCAAATGCCATAAACTTCATTTTTTGAATGTAGAGTTTTAAGCTAGCTTTTTCACTCCTCTTCCACTTTCATCAAGAAGTTGCTTAGTTCCTCTTCGCTTTCTGCCATAGTGAAGTCACTCAGTTGTGTCCAACTCTTCGTGACCTCATAGACTGCAACCTAACAGGCTCCTCCGTCCATGGGATTTTCCAGGCAAGAATACTAGAATGGGTTGCCATTTCCTTCTCCAGGAGATCTTCCCAACCCAGGGACTGAACTCGGATCTCCCACATCGTAGGCAGATGCTTTACCGTCTAAGCCACCAAGGAAGTCTCTTCTGCCATAAGGTTGGTGTTATCTGCATATCTGAGGTTACTGATATGTCTCCTGGCAATCTTGATTCCAGCTTGTGCTTCATCCAACCAGGCATTTAGCATGATTTACTCTGCATATAAGTTAAATAAGCAGGATGACAAAATACAATCTTGATATACTCCTTTCCCTATTTGCAACCAGTCTATTGTTTCTTGACCTGCATACAAATTTCTCAGGAGGCAGGTAAGGTGGTTTGGCCCTCCCACTCTTGAAGAATTTTCCACAGTTGGTTGTGATCCACAGAGTCAAAGGCTTTAGCAAAGTCAATGAAGCAGAAGTAGATGTTTTTCTGGAATTCTTTTGCTTTTTCTATGATCTAACAGATGTTGGCAATTTGATTTCTGGTTCCTCTACCTTTTCTAAATCCAACTTGAATATCTGGAAGTTTTCAGTTCACAAACTGTTGAAGCCTAGCTTGGAGAATTTTGAGTATTACTTTGCTAGTGTGTGAAATGATTGCAATTGTGAGGTACTCTGAACATTCTTTGGCCTTGCCTTTCTTTAGAATTGGCATGAAAACTAACTTTTTAAATATAAATTTATTTATTTTAATTGGAGGTTAATTACTTTACAATATTGTATTGGTTTTGCCATACAGCAACATGAATCCACCATAGGTATACACGTGTTCCCCATCCTGAATCCCCCTCCCTCCTCCCTCCCTGTACTATCCCTCTGGGTCTTCTCAGTGCACCAGCCCCAAGCATCCTGTAGCATGCATCAAACCTGGACTGGTGACTCATTTCATATATGATATTATACATGTTTCAATGCCATTCTCCCTAATCATCCCACCCTTGCCCTCTCCCACAGAGTCCAAAAGACTTCTGTACATCTGTGTCTCTTTTGCTGTCTCACATACAGGGTTATCGTTACCATCTTTCTAAATTCCATATATATGTGTAAGTATACTTTATTGGTGTTTTTCTTTCTGGCTTACTTCACTCTGTATAATTGGCTCCAGTTTCATCCACCTCATTAGAACTGATTCAAATGTATTCTTTTTAATGGCTGAGCAATATTCCATTGTGTATACGTACCACAGCTTTCTTATCCATTCATCTGCTGATGGACATCTAGGTTGCTTCCATGTTCTTGCTATTATAAACAGTGCTGAGATGAACATTGGGGTACATGTGTCTCTTTCAATTCTGATTTCCTCACTGTGTATGCCCAGCAGTGGGATTGCTGGGTCATAAGGCAGTTCTATTTGCAGTTTTTTTAAAGGAATCTCCACACTGTTTTCCATAGTGGCTGTTTTAGTTTGCATTCCCACCAACAGTGTAAGAGGGTTCCCTTTTCTCCATAGAGAAATACAGTACAGTATACTGTACCAATACAGGATACTGACACGTATATATGGAATCTAGAAAGATAGTAATGAGGACCCTGTAAGTGAGACAACATAAGATACACAGAGGTATAAAATGGACTTTTGGCTTCTGAGGGAGAGGGAGAGGGTGAGATGATTTGGGAGAATGGCACTGAAACATGTATACTATCATATAAGAAATGAAGCACCAGTCTATGTTCAATGCAGGATACAGGATACTTGGGGCTGGTGTACGGGATGATCTGGGGAGATGGTGTGGGGTGGGAGTTGGGAGGGGGCTTCAGCATTGGGAGATCCTGTACACCTGTGGCTGATTCATGTCAATGTATGGCAAAACCATTACAGTATTGTAAAATAGAATAAAGTTTTAAATTAATAAAAAAATAAAAGAATTATTGATATATATGTTCTTATTGCCATTTTGTTAATTGTTTTAGAGTTATTTTATTAGATAAATTTTTCTTTCTTCTTTTGTTCTCTTGTGACTTGATGACTAACTTTAAAGTTATTTTGGGGGTCTTTTTTCTTTTGTGTGTGTGTGTATATATCTATCGGAGATAGCAATGATACCCTGCTCCAGTACTCTTGCCTGGAAAATCCCATGGATGGAGGAGCCTGGTGAACTGCAGTCCATGGGGTTGCTAAGAGTCTGACACGACTAAGCGACTTCACTTTCACTTTTCACTTTCATGCATTGGAGAAGGAAACGGCAACCCACTCCAGTGTTCTTGCCTGGAGAATCCCAGGGATGGGGTAGCCTGGTGGGCTGCTGTCTGTGGGGTCACACAGAGTCGGACATGACTGAAGTGACTTAGCAGCAGCATCAGCAGCATATATCTATGACAGATTTTGGCTTGTGTTTACCATGAGGCTTATATATAGCCATGTGTGTATATATATATGTGCTTTTTAAAGTTGCTAATATGTTAATTTCAAATGCATTTTAACAGCCCAGGATTTGGCACCTGGGGCTTCAGGGGTCCTGAGGCTGTTGACACACTGGTGTGTAGGGTCATGTCCCCACTCAACTAACTGACTCACTAGAATGTCCTGGGACTGGTGACAATTGGCTTGTGGGTAGGTTCAGGGTCCAGCACTAAAAAGCTTGAGAGAGGATTTCAAAATAGTGCTTACCACCACCAGTGACCTTATGGAGAACTACACTCTTAAAAATGTCTGCTGCCAAAGTCTGTGCCCCCAGGTTGAGTTTCAGTTGCCTCTTGCCTTTGCATGAAGCTCTCCAAGGTCAGCAATTGAGTCTGACACAGGTTCCTTTCGGCTCTGGATGTTGGAGAACGTGAGATTTTATGTGCAATCTTTAAGAGCATAGTCTCTTTTCTCATATCTCTCTGGCTCTCTTGAATGTAAGCCCCACTGACTTTCAAAGCCAAATATTTGAGAGCTTGTCTCCCTGGCACAGGACCTCTGATATGGGGCTCAGACCCATTGCTCCTTGGAAAGAAGCTGTAATAAAAATTAGCCTCCCTTTTGCTGGATATCTACTGAAAGATATGGGGTTTGACTACATCTCAACTCATTTCCTCCTACTCATCTCATTTTGGTCCTTTTCTATATCTTTATCTGTAGAAGATCTTTTCTGGTAAGTGCTGAACTTTTTCATTGATGATTTTTCTGCAAACAGTTGTGATTTGGGTGAGCCCATGGAGTAGGTGAGCTCAGGTCTTCTTTGTGGCCATCTAAATGGAGACTTCCTTCTAAATGTAGGAGGCTGAGATAGACCAGTGGTTCTCATTGTGTGTGTGTGTGTGTGTGTGTGTGTGGCATCTTTGTCAGGTTTTGGTATTAGAGTGATGGTAGCCTCATAGAATGAGGAAAACTAACTTTTTCCCATCCTTTGACTGCTGCTGAGTTTTCTGAATTTGCTGGCACTTTGAGTGCAGCACTTTAATAGCATCATCTTTTAGGATTTGATATAACTCAGATGGAATGCCATCATTTCCACTAGCTTTGTTTATAGTGATGCTTCCTAAGGCCCACTTGACTTCTCACTCCAGGATGTCTGGCTCTGGGTCAGTGATCACAACATTGTTGTTATCTGGGTCATGAAGATCTTTCTACTTGTTCTTTTGTGTATTCTTGCTGCCTCTTCTTAATGTTGTCTGCTATATCTTTCTATATGGGCTTCCCAGGTGCCTCAGTGGTAAAGAATTCCCCTGTCAATGCAGGAGATGCAAGAGATGTGGGTTCAGTCTTTGGGTCGAGAAGATACCCTGGAGGGGAAATGCCAACCCATGAGAATCTCATGGATAGAGGAGACCGGCGGGCTACTGTCCCTAGGGCTGCAAAGAGTCAGACATGACTGAAGCAACTTAGCATGCTGCATATCTATGCATATGTCTCACTATGCACATAATATGTGCTCTCAGTGTCCTTTATCATCTGTTTCTTCCCACTGTCAGAGAAGCTTCTGATGATGGGAACTTCTTGCTTCCCTAAGGCCTAATACCTGGCCCAAGATGGATACAGAATGTGAAGTGAAGTGAAGTTGCTCAGTCGTGTCCAACTCTTTGTGACCCCATGGACTGTAGCCTACCAGGCTCCTCTGTCCATGGGATTTTCCCGGCAATAGTCCTGGAGTGGATTGCCATTTAGTGACTATTAAATAAATGAGCTAGATTGTAAAGGTTATAAGAGATTGTATGAATGGAAAATGTCATATCTGAATTATCTTTAATTACTTTTGATTATTTTAAAGAATATATTTCCCTTATGAGTGCATTATTTTATTATTTTAGAAATCACAGATGAAATCTCTTACACTTCCAAATTAATCCAAGAAATGTGCTTTTAGTTACATTCTTCAAATTGCCTAAAAAAGTCGAAGCTTAAAATAAAGGCCTTTGTCTTTAAAAGTATAAGAAATTTGAAGGTTGATTTAAGGTTTTACATGAATAGTCATAAAAAAATAGCGTGTTAGTGTCTTTGTACTTAACTTTGTGGGGTGCAACGTTGGTCCAAGTTTGGGGGAAAGCTTGCTTTCCTTACACTATGTCAGATGGAAAATGTTCCTCATTTTTATGGACACATGATTTCAGACTAAGTTTGGAGCTATAATGGCTTAACTCTTCTAATCAGTGATGTACAGCAAACAATAATTATTTCTTTTAATGTGACCTTTTGAGTTAAAAAATCACTTAAGCAACTAACCATTATCCTAAAATAAATATTTTTTTCTTCTCTTTACATCACCTTCTTTAAATTTATGATTTAAAGACAAGAAGAAACACTATTGTTTTAGTTTGGTTATAATTGTACATGCCTGGTGATATCACAATGAGAATCAGAAATTATGTGGGTAACATGGTTTAAGCAGAGACAGAACAGTCTGTAGTGAGGGCATGTTGAAATTTAATCAATTTAATCAGTTTAGAGTATTTCAGCGCAGTTAGAATTAAAAAAAAATTTTTTTTTGCCTGGCATTGGGAAGAGGAAATATTACTATTACATAGTATCACTCATTGTGCTTTTATATTTCCACCTGGTGTGATTGTTATATTTAAAAAGTAATGCCTAAAGTTCCTTATTGTGGTTATTTTTATTTTGTTTCAGTTTGTGAGAAAAAGGCGACCTCATTTCCCCAGCAAGAAAACAGATCCCTGTTTGTGTGTGTGTGTGTGTGTGTGTGTGTGTGCGTGTGTGTTTGTTTGTGTGTTATCAGACCTCTCACAGCCCAGAGAATTTCATACCAGGAGCTAAGACATCCAGAGTTGCATTTCTCATCGTCCTTCCCATTATCAAAGATTAAGTTAGCACCTTAGTTCAAATGTGTATCTCTGTCTTTAAGAGAATTGACATTTACACAATATACATAAATATAATATATATTATAAATACATATAATATATAAGGTAAATATATAAAGTTAGCCCACTGGTAAAGGATCAGCTTGCCAATACAGGAGATGCAAGAGAAGCAGTTCGATCACTGGATCGGGAAGATTCCCTGCAATAGGAAATGGCAACCCGTTCCAGTATTCTTGCCTGGGATAACCCCATGGACAGAGGAGTCTGGCAGGCTACAGTCCATGGGGTAACAAGGAATCAGACATGACTACCACACATGCAATGCAGTGCAGAGCAATGCAAGTATATGAAGCATATATATAAAATGTATTAAGTAAAAAATTGCATAAACTTGCTTTTTATTGTCAAGTGAATGAAAATGTATATACATTTCTGAAAAAGTGCATACTCCTCCCGAGGGTTTTGGGGTGAAAAAAGAAAGTTGGCAACAAGTTCAAAAGGAAGGAGAAATCAGTCGTTCCTTAAGGTGGTAATGTTTCCTGAAGATGATAGAAAAAAACAGTCATTTATCAATGTTCCCAATTGCTGATAAGCAAGTTACAAATATTTCATATTTGGGAGTTGGTACAATTCCAATTTTTTTAACAAAAGTATGGTTGATTTATAATATTGTTTATTTTCAAATGTACAGCAAAATGATGCCATTATATATACACAGACAAAACTATTTTTTCAGATTATTTTCCCTTATAGGCTATGTGAATTCCAATAGTGCCAACACCATACAGAGAGATTATTCTGCACAGCTTTTAAGAATAGATAATTAATTTCTTAGTAATCTTTTCAGAATGTTTAATAAACTCTTTGAAGCAGCTATAAAGTGAGCTGTCAAGTAACACAGTCATGGCGTTTGGATCGTGACTCTCTGAGAAGGGATGTGGTCTGAGAGACAAGGGCAGGAGTGATGTGAGTGAAGGCTGACTCCCCTCCCTGCCTCACCAGCGGTGCAGATCAAACCTGTGCACAGTAGTGCTTAGTTCCGGTGGGGCTTTTCTGCTATTATTTATTCCTAATCTCCCATCCAAAAAAAAAAAGGTTTAAATATATTTACAAGCTATATGTATCTAAATCAAATGGCTAGGAGGTCTTAGAAACCATATTTGTTACAATTGTTAAATTAGAGGCTGCATTTTGTGGCAAAAATATCACAAGAAAGTTACACTTTCTCAAAGAATTATAGTATTTAATGATGGCCAGTATGTTTAGTAATCAAAAGGAATTTCAAAAGGATGAGGATTCTTAGTGTTATATTCACAAATTACATTTTTCAGAATTTAATACGCTTAGAGCTTAGAGTACAGCTGGCATGAAAGAAGCTGGTGATAAAAATGATAAATCACTAGACTTTGACTAAACTGCTCTGTTCTCACCTCAATGAAGTTGTTAGTCCAACACCTCACTGTGTGCAAGTGAAGTAAGTGTACTTTCCTTTCCTGGGAAGCAATTGGGTAACCTATAAACTTTCTTCAGGTTCTCACATTCTGGAACTGTTTATAAAAATGTTTATAATTCACATTTTAATAAAATACTTTATATCATGCTTTTAAAACAGTTATTAAAAGTGAAATTCGCTTTCACTACTAGTAGGCTTTTTAATTTTTTATGATGTTTTATAAGACACTTATATTCACTGTCTTAAAATCTGTAAACTGAATTGATGAGTAGGAATTAATTTAGCCTCCTTTTAAAAGTCAAGCACCATGCTACCCATACTATAGAAACTTTTTCAGCCCCCACCCAGATTTAGCAAGTTGAGTATTTACAAAATCTTCAATTTACAAAGAAGGAAGCTTAAGTCTGTATGTGTAAGTTGACTTGCTATATTTCAAAAAGCATGAAATTGGGTATACCTAACTCTAAAGACTATTTTATTCCCCTCACTTTACTATTTTAAATGAAAACACCTTCTTTACTCCTTGGAACAAAATATGAGATACTTGGTTATCATTTTAAAGTAATTTTCTAAGAGAAAGTGGTAGAACATTAAAAATAATCAATATGTCTTTTAGCAGGTTAGACAGTAAATTCCTCCTTTGTAATATAACATATTTTCATTTACTGATAAAAGTAGATAGTCGTTGGTATTTGTTTCTAAAATCCATCAGAATTTACTCACAGATCATACACAATAACAAGGAAAGGCTATTATTTAATGAGTTGTTGCAGAATTGTGTCAATGTGAAATCTGTGTCAAGTCACATTTTCCCATTATGTATACAGAAATGAGGTTAACTCCAGCTTTAAAATTAAGCAGGAATCATCTTGCAATGACAGGTGTTTCTGCTCTGTTTTGATATTATTTCCAGGGTAACTCAACAAAACATCATAAAGGAAGGATTATGTCGGCAGGTGTGAAAAACACAGCAGGAGAAAACTTCACAGAAACTTTATAAATCTTTGAAAGTAGATGACACTTTTGGTAAACATTGCCACCAGCAATGATACATATAAGATTAGGAGGGGTTCAAAAATCACCTAGTACCTAAAGTACATGATGAAAGCTAGGTCAGTGTTAATTTACTAGAAATAAGAGAATTTATGCACAGTTTTCTCCATGATACAGTTTTATGGAGCAACACTATTTTTAAAAATTTTACTGAAAGACAGTTGATTTACAATGTTGTGTTAGTTTCTGCTGTACAGCAAAGTGACTCATTTATACATGCATACACGCTCAGTTGTGTCTGACTCTACAACTCCATGGACTGTGGATCACCAGGCTCCTTTGTCCATACAATTTTCTGGGCAAGAATACTGGAGTGGGTAGCTATATCCTCCTGCAGGGGATCTTCCCAGGGATTGAACACATCACCTTTATTAGCAGGCAGATTCTTGACCACTGTGCCACCTGGGAAGGCTCAGTTATACACACATACACTCTTTTTCACATTCTTTTCCGTATGGTTTATCACAAAATATTGAATATATTAATAGTTCCTTCTGTTATACCTTAGGATCTTGTTATTTGTCCATCCTATAAATGCTAGTTGGAAGCAAGCTACTTTGTCAACTTCTTTGATGACCATGGGTCTGTTACTTATGATAGGTTGGTGTACAGTGAATACACTTATGATCAAAAACCAGTGTAATGTCTAATTGGTATGTGTATGTTTTTCTTCCTTATTGAAAGATGTTTCAGTTCATTTCTATATAGTTTGATTCTGTTCAGTTCAGTCACTCAGTCGCGTCTGACTCTTTGTGACCCCATGGACTGCAGCACGCCAGGTTTCCTTATCTATTACCAATTCCTGGAGCTTACTCACATTCATGTCCATCGAGCCGGTGATGCCATCCAACCATCTTATCCTCTGTCACTCCTTTCCCCTCCCACCTTCAATCTTTCCCAGCATCACGGTCTTTTCCAATGAGTCAGTTCTTTGCATCAGGTGGCCTAAGTATTGGAGTTTCAGCTTCAGTCCTTCCAATGAATATTCAGGACTGATTTCCTTTAGGATTGTCTGGTTGGATCTCCTTGCAGTCCAAGGGACTCTCAAGAGTCTTCTCAAATACCACAGTTCAAAAACATCTGTTCTTTGGTGCTCAGTTTTCTTTATAGTCCATACATGACCACTGGAAAAACCAAAGCTTTGACTAGATGGATCTTTGTCGGCAAAGTAATGTCTCTGCTTTTTAATATGCTGTCTAGGTTAGTCATAGCCTTTCTTCCAAGGAGCAAGCATCTTCTAGTTTCATGACTGCAGTCACCATCTGCAGTGATTATGGAGCTCCCCAAAACAAAGTCTGTCCTTGTTACCATTGTTTAGACCAAATGCCATTATCTTAGTTTTCTGAATGTTGAGTTTTAAGCCAACTTTTTCACTCTCCTCTTTCACTTTCTTCAACGGGCTCTTTAGTTCTTCTTCATTTTCTGCCATAAGGGTGGTGTCATCTACATATCTGAGGTTATTAATATTTCTCCTGGCAATCTTGATTCCACCTTGTGCTTCATTCAGCCTGGCATTTTGCATGATGTACTCTGTGCATAAGTTAAAAAAGCAAGGTGAAAATATACAGCCTTGACATACTACTTTCCCAATTTGGAACCATGTAGGCTAGTCATAAAATGCTCTAGAATACGATGTTTATCTCAAAATAGCAGAAAGACATGTAGTTCTGGTCATCAGTGAGTCTTTTTGAGGAAGGAAGACAGTTTACAAAACTTGGATGTGGAGTTGGTCCTTTTTCTCTATGGATAAGCCATATCAAAATAGAAGATTGTTTAAGGGCGGAAGAGGAGTATGGGGGGAATCCATTTAAATTGCTTCATGGAAACTGAAATCCAGAGCAAAATACTGGGTCAACAAAGTCTCTACCTTCCAGCCCTGGTATTTGGGAAGAGTGTCCAGTTTTAGAGAGTGTGGGAAAAGAATGGAGTCAAGAGTCTGCCACCAACGGGTTGCAGAAATGTGTGCAGAACTTCATAGCTTCCGTAGACTTCCTGGATTGTGACTCTAGGAGCAGGGTGATCAAGCCGTTAAACTGAAACCTAAGTGATGGTCCCAGGACCCTGCCTTTCCTCCATCAAGCTGTGCGGACGCTCAGCTGATGCTCAGGGCTGTCTGTGAGGATCAAATCCCATTTTGAGCAGAGGAAGCGTTCAGAATACGACAGAGGGACATAACCAATTCCATGTTGCCATAAATGCCCAATCTGCATGATCACATTTCTACATCTTTTCTGCTAGATGTACAACACTCCAGCAACATGTGGCCCGTTACTGGGTGAGGTTCTATTACTTGAATGACAACTCAGAGCCATTCACAGCTTGGCAAAGAAAGGATAACGTTACATGTGAATCCTGAAAATGCTGAGAAAAAGGATGGGGAATGTGAAGAGAGAAAAAGTCAGATGTAACTAAAGGCAAATATGAGCTAAATACTATATATTTTAGAGAATGGACAAACAAGGTTCTACTATACAGTGCAGGGAACTATATTCAATATCCTGTAATAAACCATAGTGGAAAAGAATAGGAAAAAGAAATAATTTGCTGTACAGCAGAATCAGCACATCGCTGTAAACTATACTTCAATAAAATCATTTTTTCTTTTTTTTAAAGGGTAAATGTGAGCTGGGGTACATGTGAATCCTGAAAATGCTGAGAAAAAGGATGGGGAATGTGAAGAGAGAAAAAGTCAGATGTAACTAAAGGCAAATATGAGCTAAATACTATATATTTTAGAGAATGGACAAACAAGGTTCTACTATACAGTGCAGGGAACTATATTCAATATCCTGTAATAAACCATAGTGGAAAAGAATAGGAAAAAGAAATAATTTGCTGTACAGCAGAATCAGCACATCGCTGTAAACTATACTTCAATAAAATCATTTTTTCTTTTTTTTAAAGGGTAAATGTGAGCTGGGGACAGTTTTCTGGGGACATATTCATAATTGCCTGATGTCTTCCCTGTAGCCGCTGACATTCCCGAAGCTGCAAATCATTAACTAATTAACAATAAACACCCTTTCATTATACAGTCAGCCACCATGCCTCCATTAAGTGTTATCCCAGTACTTGATCACTAATGAGATGGTTTACATTAAAGCCAAGTATGTTTTTACAAAGGCTAGTTAACTCAGAATGAGTTCTCACCACTGAGACAATGGTCCTAAACTCCATAAAAAGAGGTGACTGCACTCTGTCCAAGAATTAACAAGGAAGACTGTACATCTACAGAGCTGTTTCCTGGGGAAAGAAGGAATTTGAGATGCTGAGTCTCAGGGACATGCCTCATGTCCTAATCACGTGTCAGGATGTGAGGTGATGGAAATTTGAAAACTAAGGCTTGAAAAGATTTGCTCATATTTATGAGAAAAATATTCAAGAATCTTTGACCCCTTCATAATTGCCTGATGTTTTCCCTGTAGCCGCTGACATTTCCGAAGCTGTAAATCATTAACTAATTAACAATAACCACCTTTTCATTATAGAGTCAGCCACCATGCCTCCATTAGGTGTTATCCAAGGGGGTCAATCACAAATATACTTTATTGTGTAGAAAGCTCTCAAGCTAGCATAGCCAGAATTGTTCACTTTGTAAGCATACTAATGTCTTAGGCTTAGTTTTGCAGGAACTGAAGCAGACAGAAATTGGAGGTAATTCTCTGTTCTGTTTGTTCATCACCATTCACTCATCTCCTTTCCTTAAGTCTAACACTTTGTTTTCATTTCATCCTTTTCCTGGGGTTTCCATGCATGCCCTCACCCTCATATTAAGGATGGCTGCCCTGCAGTGGCAGACCGCAGGGTCCATGTTGTATTGTTGCCTTCCAAGGCTCTTTTCTGCTTCCCAAGACTTTGCAACCTAATAATGATGGTCAGGAATATTGCTATATTGGATTCAAGTTGACCTTAGTGACAGTCATAAATGTAGTTGACAATCATTCTGGTCTAGATTTCTGAATGAACTGAAAGTTGGAAAGGCATATATTCTAACTGAAAAAGTAGTTGACTGAATCAGGATAAATGTTGAAAGAAACGGTTTCAGAGTTTAAAAATTACAGAGAAGCAATCTTGAGATTGTTTTATACTCTCTGACCTTCATTACAACCGGTTCAAATTAGCAGCTGAAACTCAGATTAGCAGCTGTATGGGCAAGAAAAACGCCATCCTGGTGCTCTGTGCTGTATTTGGCCTCTTTTATTGTCAATAAACTCTTCCTTGTATCAGATGCTAATCTTGGCACTGCTGTATGTGTGTGTTTGTTGTCTCTGATACCTTCTTCTGGAGCCAAAAGGAGCTTCTAAACCTCACTTTCTCTCCCTCTCTTTTCTCTGTGTAATAACATGTTGCATATAAGACAGGCCGTTTTACTTAAGGGAAGACAGCATGAGTTGGATGGAAAATGCTCATTTTTAAACCACACATTTAATTTGTTTACAAATATTTTTATAGCACTTACTACGTGTCAGGCATCACTCCAACTACCTCACAAATGCTAATTCATTTAATGTCTTCAAGACAAGCCTGTGGGGGAGGCATCACTAGTGATCCCATGTTGCAGACAAGGAAGCTGAGGCACAGGGCAGATGGGTAGTTTGCCCAGGATCCCAGCAACTGATGCTTGACCCAGGTGCCTCTCAGTTGCCGTGCTGTGTGCCTCTCCATGAAAATGTCTGCATGATTTTCTCCAACATCTTGAATGTGTTCTGTTCCTAGTAGTATCACCAACTCTGCATCTATGCCACAGGTATCCTGAGGTTGTTATGCAGTGTCTGTCTAGCCTGTTACTAAACCAAGCTTGGATCCACCGGCCCACACACAGTACATCCAGCCTACAGACACCAGGCTGTGGCGAAGGGAAGAACAGCATTTATTGCGGATGCCAAGCAAGGAGAATGGGCAACTCATGCTCAAAAGACCCAAACTCCCTGATGCCTTTCTGGGAAGGGATTTTGAAGGCAACGTGAAGGAGGGAGTTGCAGGATGCATGATCAGCTTGTGCAGAGTTCTCTGGTTGGTTGGCATCAGGATGAAGCTTCAAGCCCTCTGGTTTCAACCACTCTAGGGTTTATGTGCTTGTGGTCAGCAGTTTTCATCTAGTGTGAGTCTACTTCCTGCAAAAACAACATAGGAATGTGTGTCAGACCTTTATCTATATCTTTCAGGGAACTAGGAGTTCAGTGACTGTGCCGTGTGGCTGGTTTATAGTCTAAATTGTTTCCAGTTTCCCAGCCTAAGAGCTATTCTTTATTTTTACAGCGTTTCCTAACCACTGTTTCTTGAGCCAGCCTTTAGAGACTCAAGGAAAACCTGGGAGACTAAAGCAAAAGCGATTTATTTCAAAGCACACAAGGGGGTTAGACACGAGGTCAGCCTGTGTGTGTGCAGCAGTGTGAGCTTTTGTGCAGTGTTGGTCCTGTGTTGTTTATCACAGCGTTTTTGGAGATGCTAGCACTGGGAACCTTAAATTAGGAAGCAAGCAAAGAATATGTAACAACTCCCCTCTTCAGAAACACAAATTCCTAATTAATTGCATTGTGAGACCCTGAGCAGTTCATGATCACTCTGAGTCAATTTCCTCATTAGCAAAATAAAGAAGATGGATTTGACTTTTTTCTTTCTTTTTTTTTTTTTTTCATCTTCAAATTCTAAACCTGGATCAGGGTAAATATTGATTTATAAAGCAGTCAGTAAATAAATTTCTCCTTAAGACTGAGCTGACTTTTTGACATTTGAAAAGACTATACCCCAAGACTTTAATAAATCCCTGGGTTTGCAAAACAGCATCTGATCCCATAACCAAATATGCTAAGAAGTAAATGAAAATTTTACTTCTAGTCTCAGCTCTAAAATGCTAAAATAAATAACTTACAAAATTATTACAAAAAAGCTATGTAATAAGACCAAATTTACACTGTTGTATTAGATAATCAATCAGATAAAACCTAAGCAGCAGTATACCTGCAGTCAAACAAAATTGGGTTTGTGTATTTACTGCACAGAAAAAGAAAGTTCTAGAGGAGCTTTATGAAAGATCCTGAGGAGGGAGTGGGAGAAGCAGACCTAATATGGTACAATTATGTGACGAGTTTACTGAGGAATATTGAGTTTACTAGGAAAATAGATTGGGCCTGCTAATCTGTAATGGACTCTCCTTAAATGCATTATTTTGGAAAATATGATGTGTTAAGATGTTGCATTTTTGTTTCTGCTTGTACAGGTGGTTGTCATACTATAGAAACAGTTTTTAATTTTGAAATGATCAAATTTTCAAACATATAAGGAATAAAAGTGACAGAATGTATTTGCAAGCCCAGTAGGTATAAAAATGAATGAGGAAACACTGTTCAGAACATAACTCACACCAATGAGGGCATAGAATTAATTATAAGCTTGAATATGCAGATGATTTTACTGCTTCACAATATCTTTGCTGTTTGGTGAGATGACTTATTTCTGCTTGGCAAACTGCTTGATTCCTGGAAACATATATATATATGTTTCTAAAACAGCTATAAATTTGCAAGCTGAGAAGATAATCACACATGAAAAAAGTTACACATTTGCACAAAATGCAGAATCTTTCTCTTTTCCCTTTGCTTAATGTCTTTGGCTCTCCCAAACAGCAGCTTGTTGCCATGCTTACTTACAACTGACCCTTGGATGGATGTATTGATTATACAACTTTGTAATATAAAAAGGAAGCAAATACTTAAAAGAGAAATTGATTGAGCATCAATTACACCAAGGGCATATGATGGTTTCCCTTTAGGATGAAAAGAAAAAAAGACCTAGCTTGCAAGGAGCTATGGTTTAATGGAGATGACAATAGAAATAGAGTGTTATATGAATGCAAAAATGTAACCATAACATACTGTGAGATGTTAAGAGAAGAAAAGCTGGTCAGTTGGCTAATGTGAAAATTCTGACAAAGGCATAATCATCTGTCTATTTGAATTAATAATTTGCTAATCCATATTTATCAGAATAATTAAAATACCTGAATATAAGACTACCACAAAATCTAAGGCATATGATCTTTGTGAATCTTTTACTGCAATTGCTGTGTGCCTGACTCAGCCAATCCATACCCAGTGTGGGGGCTGGATTGGCCCTTGTGGTTCTCATTATAACTACAAGAGGACCTTAGCAATAATCATCAGGAAACAGAAAAAAAAAGAAAAGTTTATTACTTATGGGTCCTGGAAATACGCTGGTACACTTGGGACCACACAGCATAGTCTTGGGTAGGCAAGTAGACAGTAATAGCACTTGGCCTGAGGTTCTGATTATATTGGGATTGTGGGTGGAGGTGTAGGGTTCCCAAGCTTCTCTTTATTGGTGAATTAAAAACAGAAGAGCAGGAATTTGAAATATAGGGAAAGAAAAAAAAAACAAGGGCCCCACATGGTCAGTTATGAAATGAGCCAAGATCTCCAAAACAAAGGAATCTGTGGGGAGGTAACCTGTCGTTTTATTCTTATCTTGTGACTGCCTAGGTGTTTATTTGGGAAGGCTGTTTTCAAAGTGGATGCTCCATAATCAAAGCTTAAGTCAGGCATTTTCATTGTAAAAAAAATTAAAAAAACATCTGTTGGAACTTAATGATTTTGAATAGATAAGAATCGTCTGTCTAAATAATGAGAAACTGCAAGTGGCCTGATGGCACTGGTTTAAAAAAGTAGTTGCAAAATATTTGCAGTAAGGGAGTAAAAAGAGTCTAAATCTGAAATGTTTCTTTTTCTTTGTAATTGTTTTAGTTCTTTTTGGCCTTTAGCATCGTATAATAATTTGAGAATCACCTTATGTATTTCCAGGAAAACATAGTGGGATTATGTGTGTGTGTGTGTGTGTGTGTGTGTGTGTGTGTGTGTTCAGCACTGCACCACATCCACAGAGCATTGTTAGATGTGCACATTGACACATTTGTGATTCTGCAGTTAATGAACACAGTTCTGCTTATTGCTGAGGGCAACTTTGTTTATATCTTTATAACTTTACTGATTTTTACTATGTATGTTTTGTTTTATATGGGGCTTCCCTGGTGGCTCAGAGGGTAAAGTGTCTGTGCACTGCTGGAGACCTGGCTTCAATTCCTGGATTGGGAAGATTCCCCTGGAGAAGGAAATGGCAACCCACTCCAGCACCCTTGCCTGGAAAATCACATGGATGGAGAAGTCTGGTAGGCTACAGTCCATGGGATCGCAAAGAGGTGGACATTGACTGAGTGATTTCACTTTCTTTCTTCACTTTTTTGTTTTATATATTGAGACTATAATGTTAATGCATATAAAATTAGATATTAAAATTAGATATTAAAATTAGATATTAGTGTCACTGAATGGATTTTTGTTGTTCAGTTGCTGAGTCATGTCCAGCTATGCGACCCCATGGACTGCAGCATGTCAGACCTCCCTGTCCATCAGTATCTCCTAGAACTTGCTCAAACTCATGTCCATTGAGTCAGTGATGCCATCCAACCATCTCATCCTCTGTCATCCCCTTCTCCTCTTGCCTTCTATCTTTCCCAGAATCAAGGGCTTTTCCAGTGAGTCAGTTCTTTGCATCAGGTGACCTAAGTATTGGAGCTTCAGCTTCAGCATCAGTCCTTCCAGTGAATATTCAGGACTTATTTCCTTTAGGACGGACTGGTTTGATCTCCTTGCAGTCCAAAGGACTCTCAAGAATCTTCTCCAGCACCACAGCTTGAAAACATCAGTTCTTTGGTACTCAGCCTTCTTTATGGTCCAATTCTCACATCCATACATGACTACTGGAAAAAACATAGTTTGGACAATATGAACCTTTGTCAACAAAATAATGTGTCTATTTTTTAATAATGTGTCTAGGTTTGTCATAGCTTTCCTTGGATGGAGTAATGTTTTACTATATTGAAATGTGTTTTTTATCAATACTAAGAATTCTTCCATCAAGTCTACTTCACCTGACATTAGTATAACTACATTAGTTTTCTCCTGGTCAGTTTTTGCATGATATTTCTTTTGTTTTCTCTTTGTCTAATCTCTTCATATCCCTATATTTGAGGAATATCTCTTTTAGTTAGCAGTTAGGTTGTTCACCAACCTATATAGCATATTGAAAAGGAGAGATATTACTCTGCCAAAAAAGGTCCATCTAGTCAAGGCTATAGTTTTTCCAGTGGTCATGTATGGATGTGAGTTGGACTGGGAAGAAGGCTAAGATGCTTTTGAACTGTGGTGTTGGAGAAGACTCTTGAGAGTCCCTTGGACTGCAAGGACATCCAACCAGTCCATCCTAAAGGAGACCAGTCCTGGGTGTTCACTGGAAGGACTGATACTGAGACTGAAACTCCAATACTTTGGCCACCTCGTGCGAAGAGTTGACTCATTGGAAAAGACCCTGATAACTAGGAGGGATTGGGAGCAGGAGGAGAAGGGGAAGACAGAGGATGAGATGGCTGGATGGCATCACCTACTTGATGCACATGAGTTTGGGTGAACTCTGGGAGTTGATGATAGACCAGGAGGCCTGGCATGCTGCGATTTATGGGGCTGCAAAGAGTCAGACTTGACTGAGCAACTGAACTGAACTGAACTGAGGTTGTTTACAAAGTCCAGTCTGATGATTTTCTTCTATCAGGTGGAACATTTAATTGTTTACATTCTATGCCATGTCACTGTATTTGTGTTTAAATTTACCCTTGTACTTTGCATTTTCTATTTACAGTATCATTACCTAATTTTTAGTTAATTATATATAGCATTCTATTATTCATTAGATAATTAGTAATATTGAGTTGGCCAAGCAGTCCTTTTGGATTTTTCTATAAGATTGTAAGAAAAACCTAATTCTTTTATTTATTATCAAAAAAATCTTATGCTATTAGTATATTATTAATGCTTAATATATATTAATATATCTACCACTTTCTGGAAAATACAAGGACTTTAATACCACATTAATTGATGTATTACCCCCAATATTTGTGCTATTATTGCAATTAAGTCTAAGATAAATATTTTAAATGATTCTTGCTGCTTGCCATCAATATTCATTTAGCTTTAACAGCCATTGCTCTCCCTTCTTTTCTGCATCTTGTTTTCCATCTGGCATCATTCTCCTTCTTCTGAAGCTTCATCTAAGTAATTCCTTTACTGTGCTTCAGTTGGTGATATATTCAGTTTTTATTAGAGTTTGAATCGCATTATTTTTAAAGGACATTTATAGAACTCCATTTGGTGTTCATTTCCCCTTATTATGAAAGTATAATTGTACTGTCTTCTAACTTTTCTGTTGAGAGATCAGTTCTCAGTCTTTGATTTCTCCTTGGAAAATAATATCTTTTTTTTTTTCCTATGGCTGCTTTGAAGGCTGTCTGGCTTTCTTTGTTATTGTGTTGTTTACTTTGTATGTGTTCTGCTTAGGGTTTGCAGCAATTCTTTAATCTGTGGCATGATGTCCTTCATTGGTGTTAGTCAGTTCTGGCTGTGATAACAAAATACCGTAGACTGAGTGGTTAAACAACAGGCTTTCATTTTTCACAGTTCTGGAGACTGCGACACTCAAAATCAAGGTGCCCAGTTCCAAGTACTGCCTCATAGGAGCTTAAGGCTTCAACATATGAATATAGCAGGAGCAGACATTCAGTCCAGAGCAGCTGATTTTGGAAAATCATGGCCTTCCATATAGTTTCTGCTCTCTACTTTATATTCTCTCCTTCTCTAACTACACATATGTTAAACTGTTTTACCATGGTTCATATCTCTCATACAAACATCGTGTTTTATAATTCAATACTTTTCTTTGCCCTACTCAGCCTGTGTATTTCATCCTGAGTTCACTAATCCTACTTTCTATTTTGTCTAATTTGAAAGTAAACCAATCTACTGAGTACTTAAGTCTACTTTTTTTCAGTTCCAGAATTTTTATTTGCGCCTTAGTTTCTGGTTCTCTGTTTAGATCCCTTCTCTTGTCATCTAACTTACTTAACGTCTTAATCACATGATCAGAACATCTGCTTTATGACTCCAATATTTGGATCTCCTGTTCCATTATGTTTCTGTCCTTCTCCCTCTTTCTCTCTCTGACTGTTTCTCTGTCTACGTCTCTTTCTATCTCTTGCCAAGTGGTATTGCCTTCTGTGATATGCAGTAATTTTTGTATAGATGCTATAGATTTTTCATGAAAATTTATGCATATAATTTGAGGCTTTCATGATGTTATAATACATCAAAAATAAGTACTTTTGCTTCTTCCAGGAAGTAAAGGTAAGGGCAAATCACATTTATCCAATCAGAGATTGAGTTGGTTTGAAGTTACAAAGCCATAAAGGGATCTAGGTCTAGGGGAGTCAGGGGGGGAAATGGTATAAGGGTCCTGGGAGAACAACATAACTGGGGGTCCTTCCAAGGGAAACTACAGAGGGATACATTCACTGTCCATACTATTGGAGAAAAAAGCCCCCAAATTTCTCTTCTCCTGACCTCCAGTCTCCTACTTACAATTCTTCTTTGCAAGAAATAGCATCTTAACAGTGCTGAGTTTTTCAATCATTAAATATGATACAGGTCTCCATAGTTTGGTTACACTATGATAGCAAATGCCGTCGACTGGATGGCCTAAACAGCACTCATGTGTTTATCATGAGGCCGAGGAGTCCAAGGTTAAGGTGTCAGCAGAACTGGGCGCTGTTGAGAGAGCTTGCATGGCTTCCAGAGAGCTACTCCCTTGCTGTACCCTTGCCTGACCTTTTATCTATTGCTTCCATGCGCAGAAGCTGGGGGAAGGGCCATCTATCTCTCATGCTTCTTATAAGGATGCTAATTCTAGGTTTTTCAGATCAGAGTCCCACCCTTATCATCTCTTACAGGGCCCTATTGTCATATGTAAGCAGATTAAGGAAGTTGGGACTTCACCATATAAATTTGGGAGGGGGTCACAGTCCAGTCTATGGCAGTATTTATGGATTTTTCTCAGTGAGTGAAGTGAAGTTACTCAGTCATATCTAACTCTTTGCAGCCCATGGATTGTAGCTCACCTAGCTCCTCTGTCCATGGATTCTCAAATACTGGAGAATTCGAGATTCAAGAACACTGGAGTGGGTTGCCATTTCCTTCTCCAGGAAATTTTTCTCAGTAGCATTGTATAGATGTTAGTGTCGAGCTTTTTACATATATTGTTGCTAAATTAATCTTTCAGTATTTATATTGATTTTTGTATATTGACTTTGTGACTGACTGCTGGATAAAACCACTTCTTTTTATCCAGTAGTGTGTCTTGTTGATTCTCTAGGAATTCTTTCATGTATGGTTATTACTTCTGTAAATAAAAATAGATTCACTCTTTCCTATATTTATGTTTTATTTATTTTCATTGCTTTATTGTGTTTGCTCTGATCTCTACTATAAGGTTAATAGTAGCGCTGAAAACAGAAATCCTTGCTTTGTTCCTGATCTTAGGTAGAAAGCATTCGACTTTCACATTAAATGTACTGCTCGTGGTAAGTTTCTTAAAGATCTGATAAATGTTTTCTTAAAGATTTTTGCTTCTATGCTTTTCGGGGATTGTGGTTTTTTAACTTTATTCTCTTATAGCAGGGTTTTCTTGTATCAGAAATTGAGTTTGAATGCTAAGTTGGCCAGATAAAATGAGTTCATAAGTTGAAGTGGTTCATCTTCCACTTTTTTACTATAAAAATTTTGTATTATATTGGTATCATTTACTCTTTTAAAATTTTAAAAGACTTTTCCGTTAAAGATATCTGGTTCTGGAATTTCATTGTATATTGTCTTTTAATTATGAATTCAACCACTTTACTACTTATGGAGCTATTCAGGGTTTCTATTTTCTTCTTGTCTTGCTTTTAGTAGTTTTAAGTTTAATGGCATTTCTCTATTTAATGCATGTTAATTAATTTACTGGGGCTTCCCAGGTGACAATAGTGGTAAAGAACCTGCCTGCCAAGAAATGCAGGTTTGATCCTTGGCTTGGGAAGAGCCCCTGAAGTAGGAACTGGCAATCCACTCACTCCAGTAATCTTGCCTGGAGAACTGCATGGACGGAAGAGACTGGTGAGCTACAGTCCATGCGGTCACATAAAGGTGGGGGTGGCTGAGCCCCTAGGCACACACATTTTATTCAAAGGCATAACTAAATACATTATTTATATATATATATAGTATACTAATTTATAAACATATTCTGTATATGTTTTTTATATATTTGTATATAAATATACATATTCATATATATAAATAAATCTGTTGTTCATAATGTTCCCTTATTTATCTTTTAATGAATCTAAGGTCTATGGCACTGTTTCCTCTTTTGGTAATTCTATTTCCTGATGTTTTTAATTTTCAGTGAAGTGAGACGTTCATCAATTTTATTAGTCCTTTCAAAGAAGCTAGTTTCTAATTTCATTGATTTTCTCTAGGTTTTATTGATTTTTAAATTTTTGTGTAGTGGATTTACCCTCTCACCTTTATTGTTTTCTTCTTTATTTCATTATTCTTGTTAATTAATTTTATTATGTTTGTTCTTTTTATTGTCAAAAC